>JABBOT010000001.1:7159133-7269720 GCA_016165875.1 Acanthopleura granulata
CTTGTGCATGGGGTTGCCATTCTGTTAATATATATATATATATATATATATATATATATATATATATATATATATATATTCCAATCTGTCTCTCTACACAATTCGAAATACGATCCCTCGGAAATGGAACAGGCTACCGATTTCTCTCAAATCTGTTGACTCCCTTTCTCTGTTTAAGTCCAAAATAAAAGATTACTTGATGAAACAGTTCTGACTTCTTTTCAAACATATGTCTCATAGCCATGCACCACCGCATTTCTTTTGGCACCTGACACTGCTTTGTGTGTTTTTATATATATAAAACTTTTACTCTGTTATTATTTACTTATAATTCACCTACCACCAGCGCCATTTTATATACTTGTACTACCCCGGGAAGCATTTGTGACTTTATTCCCGCCATACTTTATTTTCTGTAAACATGTTTTTTAATTATACTTATGGTGAATAAGAAAATACAAATACAAACATATGACAACAGTATGAGAGTAAACCCAAGGCAGCAACGACAGTCCAACAGTTGGCAAATGGTTACACGTATAACCGGTTACACACACGGCTCCTTGTAATTGTCAGTTTATACCTAAGTTAAGGTTTTATTCTAATTGCTCATGGCTGATACAGAATTAATCACCGTAGCCAGTTGTCTGACGTGAATTCTACAAATGTTGATTATCAGGAAAGGAGATCATGAGACACCTGTACTTTTCCGGTGCTGCAGCTTCCGTTCAAGCAAATTTCTAAATTACTTTGACGAATGTTGCGATATTGATCACAATTCAGAGAAATTTCTTTCAAAGGTAGGAAAGCACATCCAGTCTCCGATTTCCTCCGCGTGCATAAATAGAAACACAAATCAAAGGGAAGGCGGCATATTTTTAATCCCGTGAATTGATGCTAGTGTGAAGCAGGACCTTAAGCCATTCTTACGTCAAAATTTAATTGTAGTTTCAATGTATCAGCTTCTGTTGTGAAGTTGCGCTGTCTTCACTGTGACGTCATTGTGATGAGCTGTGAAAGGGACATTTGACTTCAATAAAATGACGTCAAGGCCCTGACGCCGGGAGTTTGACAGGTCCTCATCAATCCGCAATGTATAGCTGCATGTATATATATATATAGCATCGCTGCGTGAGATTAAACTGTCAACTCGGCTGCTGACACCATCCTTCTCAAAAGCTTAAAAAAGTATGTAGGTAATTTATTACTTTTCTTTATATAACTGAGTGTTCCTGGTGCAACTTCTTAGTAAGCGACCGGCTTAATCACCAATGAGAATTGTTTACATGGGAAAAGCTCCCCAGAAATTTTCCTACATTCCCCTAGAAGAGGCCCGCCCAGATTGTGTTTACAGGTCAAGGTTCCATAGAGTTCTCTGTTTATAGTCTTAAAGATATAAATGAAACGATTATATACCTCAATGTTGAAGAAAAGTCGCCTTAAGGCTTTCAGTTGTTTATCAACCAGTTGTAAACCAATGTTATAGACATGCAGTGTGTAGTAAACAAAATGCTGACACTGCAATGGTTTGGAATCTACTCGGACTGGGGCTGTCATTGTTTTCACGTATAAACCTATTACGTGTGAGAGATTACATATGCCGCCATGCAGCTTCCAGGGTGACAAACGCCACAGTCTAGCACGTGATGGCGCGTGTAGATATCTGCCGCCTGATCTCTCTGCCACTGTCAGTTAGGTATTACCGATTCCATGGAAGGCTTGAACGAATGTCTCTACTGTTTAATAAAAATCTGCATGATTACTCGACAGATATGTGGCAGTTAAAAGGTTTTCTCTGGCAAGTCTCCATTGTATATGTAAGTCAGCCTACATATGGCGCTATATGATTTAAAAAGAAACAAGCCAGGCGTATAATAATCACCATACTCGTAGAGCTTCATCATAACATATAACACAACATAACACCCTATATTCTCACATCTTATACATCAGTTTACATGCAGTTATACATCATCCTTGTACAAAGATGCGAAGTGTGAAACACCAATTTGCACTTGACGGGATGTGTATAAATAGACTCGCTGGGTTCGTCTTTGACTAAAAACCAAGAACCTTGTAGAAGCAAAACATTTGATAACATTACATCCGAAGAAGACAGGGCCAATAGCTATGTCATACCTGAAGAGACGTGTTGTACACCAAGGTGCCCATGGGAAGTTGTATTTGCCACGTATACGTGTTGTTAATATCAGCATTATACGTGTAGCATCACAGTTAACCACACTGATTTCTTTCTCTTCTGAACCCATTTGTTGTCAAATGGTGTTATGCACTATAAGACCACATCTAGAGAGAAAAACAAAAGCAGCGATGACGGTCGGCAAATGGTCTCATGTTTACAATAGGTGACCCCTGTCAGTTAACCTCAGTTATACGGTTTTATTCTAACTACGTTTAAATAATAATAGCTTACATGCCCCCTCGCACCATGGCTTAAGCACAATTAGGCAAATAAAAATTGCATTGATTTTACTTGCAATTCTTAGATGTCACTGGTGTAGAATTATGGTACTCAAAATGCTGTGTTGTCGTCACATGTACTAAACAATTACATGACTGAAATGTGTTGGGAAATGTCATAAGTCATGAAAAGACTACCACGACATTTAAAAGACAACCTCGTGCAGATCTCACGCAATCGCGTGAATCTCGCGTTTTCCACTGAATCTCGCGTCCCAGCTGGAATTTCATTTCCTCATCCAATTCTTGACCATATTTCGTCTGAATTTTGAGAAAATTCGTCAGAAAATTGCCTTTGTTCACCACCCTGCCAGAATAATGCACTGCCCCTGAAATGAGTATAGAATTAGGTCCTACCTTATGAGTATATAAATATCTATTTGGTTAGTTGTTATTTTGAGATCTCCCAAGTAGTTGTTATAGGCTGTGAATAATCCTCTTTAAACAAACAAATTAAGACTTAAATGAAGTATCAGAAAGGGGGAAATGTGAAGACAACCAGATATTTCGACGAGCTTCGGAAATCAAAGAGACATTATGAAGAATTTATAGTGCCATTTAGTCAACAAAATACGAGATTTAGAAAATTGTCCGGTCTGAGACCAAATATATCGACTGAATCTCGATTTCGTCCCAGTTTTGACTAAACGCTTCAGCTCATTATAATGTCTCGTTGTTTTCTGGAACTAGTTTAACCTCGACTTGCCTTAGAAGATTTTACACAGAAACTAGGCGACAATCTGACTATATGAAACAATGCACTCTACGACGTTTGGTCTATAGATAATCATTTGATGATGTTCACACGGGATTTGGTCCAGAATTTACTAAGGAAGCAAAATTATTATGACGCGATATTCATTCACGTGAGGGCGAGAGATATATGCATATGCGTCAGATTCTCGATTGAATGTTGGTGGAGTCTCGCTGTAGTCTTGTTGGAATCTCATAAGAATGCTGCATTGTCGGACGAAAATCGCTCTTCCTGGTTTGATTAAAATGAACTCTCACCTCATGTGTCAGAGTTCCTGAATTAAAAACACCTTTAACCATTCCATCACGGTTCACTCCTTCGTTTTAGTTTCCATTCCGTAATTATTTTGAATTTGAATTAAACGAAACGTGTCCCCGTCAATGCAACTCCTAATGTTACCAACAAATTTTCATGAAACTTAAAGGTATGTGGGGAACAACCGAGTTGGTCTGTACCCACGATCGTTAATGCCGTAATGGGAAGCTCGGAAAATCTTTGGCCTCTTGAATGTAATGTGTACTGATTGCCAACAATATCCTGTTGTTACGAGGCACATGTGGTGATTACATGTGTCCGGGTTAGGAACCGCGTAAGTTTAAGGCCCACACAAGGTGATTAAATTCACGGTCGGGTTTAAGTTCGTTTGGCGCGGCTGATTGTCCACATGGGACAATGCTACATCATGGACCAAGCTGAAATTCCCACAGATGTCTCAGAGATGGTTCTCGCCGTTGGTCCCCATTAATGTTACCCAAAGGAGGAAAGAGAGCACCTCCAGACGATACATTAAGTGAGATAACGCAGGCTTCAAAATTTACGACCGGTAATTTAGAAACAAAAGATTTACTCGTTCACTGCTATATAAGCGAATCCCCCAGTTTCAATTAAAAAAAGAGAAGCAGAAGTCTTTTGGCCACTAAAACGCTACGTTACTGTGCTTCCTGATACCCCCGATCTAAGACTATAACTTCTCTCCTTTGGAGATACCCTATGCTTTCGGACTTTACCAAATTGAACTGGGATTGACTTGTTTTGGCTGGCGTTCGCTCTCTCTCCACTTTGAGCCCGGGACAGCGGCACATAGTAAGTATAAGCAGTAAGTATATATTAAAGAACTCTTTTCTTGTTATCTAACCCCTTGTCGTTGTAGTCACTTTGTCCACAGGTTTATCTATAAAACTATATAGTTTTATAAAGGTTACGGGTATAGTTAGTGGCAACCTCAGCGCACAGTTTCCACTCTGCACGTTGTGTTACCTAGTTGTGTCTGACAAGACTATATAGGCTCCATCGTGACGGTTTCCCTAAGACGCTTCCACTCAAAACGCTTCCTCTACAAACTCTGCGCTCGGATCAAGTAGCCACACAAACCCTTACCCCGTATCAATTGCGCAGTGGAACCACCATGTACAGTACTCCCTATCACAGAACACATACCTGGTTCCCGACAGATGCACACACCTTTTCCGTTTACCTCCCATGACCTTTGGTGTCCATATGGAATGTTCGCCGAAGGCGTCAGGGTTTTTAACGTTTAGACCTTTAACATATGTGTAGAAGGGAAAGCTAATCTTTCAAACGAGAAGTTTGCGTGCAGAAGTTGGAACTAGGAAGTAAATTATTTTCAGTTTCATCACCATGGGCTGCAGTACTGCTTATTGACAATGCCAAAATGAAATCACTTCAACACGACCTTTGGCGCACTGCTCAATTAAGAAGTCAGCCTGTTGGTGAAGTCAGTAATTCAGAAAACTGCTTGCATGCTTAACTGAATTATACAGCAGTGTACATTTTCCAAGAACTTACACAATATAAGCCAGGACTGCCAGGACTTTAAAGACGGTACACATGAACATGTTAACTGATTCCCACAAAGTCTTCTATCCCCAATATGATTTATCATGTTTATTGACACAATCAAGAAAAAGGCTTGAACAACAGTCTTGGTAATAAACAGAGATTAGAACAACAGTGTGAAAGACCTCCCAAATAGTATCAGAAAGAACTGAAGGACAGTTTAATTTATAATCTTAAAATACAATCGTATGCACAAAACAATTTTCACGACGTGGCACCACAATAACTGATGAATAAACAATTACAGTTCTGTTACTATCTTTACATAAAAAAAAAAAAACACTTAAAATTTATTACAATAAATTTATTTAAATATTAATAAATATCACAATAAAATCATTTATTTTTATTCCAAAATATATATTCACTAATGTGGAATACATTGACACAAAACTGAGATTGTCCTGAACAAAAAAATCCATCACCAACAGTCTCCTTAAAACAGCATTGTCTGTAAGGACTTGCGCACGTTTGCCATCTCTTGTTGTTGCTGTAATGTAAGAATAATGTCAGTACGTCAACAGTCCCAAATTGTTAATTGCTGTAGACGTTGCTCTTGGTAGGAACCTAAAACTGAAGTAGGGTGTCTGTTTTAATTTTGTAAATAAATAAAAAAGCTACCCACATGTTTCAAACTCGTCTACATTACAATATACAGTGATTAGATAATGTTAAAAACATCTTGCAAACAGGTCATCATCAAATGAAAGTAGTCGGATATTTAACCAGACAAGCAAATTTTGGTGCTTTAACGCAAATTCAGAAAATTTTTCATTTACTCCAATATGAGAACAAAGTATGGAATTCGCCTTAAACCATGAAGATCAGCACCAATATAACAAATGCAACAATGTCTACAAGGACATGTGCAAGGCACTGAAGTTTGACTTACTGTGTCCATGAGGATCTTTTTCTGAAGCAAGGCCATCTCTTTTCTAAGCTCAGATTGTATGTTGCTGTGTTGATCCTTATGGCACTTCTCCAAATCACCCATGCCCTATGAAGTTCACAATTTATAGGTAAAGCAATTAGTGTAAAATGAGAAGTCTTTCAAGAGAGTTATAAGTATCATGATTTGTTTGGTTTAATACCACTGAAACATTCAAACATCTGATTCTGTTGCATAGGCATGTAGCATTGGTGTAATACTCATTCCTGATACAGTGTTTAGTGTTAAGTAAGAAAGCAGGGTGTCCATTTGAAAGCTCCCCCATATGTACATTTACTTGATCAATAAGTTGCTGTGCTTGGTGTATGTACACAGAAGCTTGTATGAGGTACTTTTATGTTAAATGTTTTTTTGTTTACTCAGTTTAAATGAGTGAACAAGGCAATAGGTAATATACCTTTGAGAACTGATCATACAATTGGCGTAAAGTCCTTAATCTCTGACTCTGAACAGCTCTTGCCTGCTGAAAGAGCTTCTGTTGTTGGCGAAATAATGCCTACAAAAATCAGAGTAGAAGGTTTATCATCACAAATATCTTATAACTGCACAGTTCAAAAGCCAGTTCAACAACCATAGCTGTAATAAAAAAAATTTTGTGTTTGTATGCAGCAAAAAAAATATGAAATACATGCAATGAAGATAAAGATATGTCCAAACAGGCATGAGTTTAAATATAATATTAAGTCATCAGAACTGAAGCCTTGGTGACAAGTATTGAGGAGAGTCTCTTCACTTACAGTTAACTTTTCCTCTTGATCTTTGGTCTTCCCAAGATCACTTTCCCACTGCTGGAACACAACTGTGGCCTGTTTTTGATACTCATCATTCAACTTGTTTCTAATATATGAAAGAAACAGGAATGAAAAAGTAGTAGACAAAGATTGAAAATTTAAAATAATGACACCCTTCTGTTTACATGGACCCTTTTAACCCCTAAGAATAGGTGCAGCCTAGTTCTGAAAACATCTTTTTCACAATATTTCTTGAAAACTTTTTGGCTTTTCCAAGAAAAACAAAAACTTGTCAACCTTCTGCAACCTCATTAATGCAACCCCATGAATGTTAGTCCAGTCAGATTTGTGTCAACTTGGTTTTTAGCTGAAGAATTAATTATGAAATACCATGAAGGCATTTATTCATTTACTTTTTGGTCTTTTATGCAGTACCCAAGAATATGTATTCAGTACCTGAATACCTATTACTGGAGAGAAAGGCATCATGAGCTGGACACATTGGCAGCGTTAAAATGGTACATTATCTGATGCACAAGACGGAAATGCATGCATTCGTGATATAGTAAATCAATATGTATTGTGAGAAAAAAATATTCCTCTAATATATTCTACTTTCCCAGGTCAATCATACCTTTCTTGTTGTTGTCCATGCCAAATATCCTCCAGTCTCTTGGTACTATTCTTCAGTGAGTTCTGAGTAAATTGCTCCAACCTCTTTCTCTTAGCTATCAAGGTTTTTGAAATGTCCGCTTTGAACAGAAAATCAATAATAAATACCCAATACTTACAAGCATGAATGCTACATTTACTTATAATTCTACCTTTAAATTTTTAATTCAAGAGAAAATGTATGTTAAACACAACCCAACAGGGAAAATGCCTCAATGTTTCTACTGATTCATGTTTTAATTTTTAGTAAATATTTATTGTATATATTTTAATATACGAATATAAATTTTATGACGCTCTCAATTCTTGCACGTTATCAGGACTCTGACACCATAGTCACCACTAAATACTAAACAAGTGTTCTTGAATCTCTGAAAACAAAGTTGATCTCAGTTAATCCATTAATTCAGAGTAGAATTACAATATCCCCTTTGTAATGATTTCAAACTATCATAAGAACTAACCTCCAAAGCACTCCAGCATTTTCTGCATTTCCATGCTAAAATTAGGGGGAAAAAAGGTTAAAAGCATAAGATTCAACAGAGTTCTTCTTCATTTCTGAAAGGCACAGATGAAACAAATTTGGAAAAGACGGGAGGACGAGTATTAAAACTTTTAAGTGAGGCTAAAGTGTATTATACTTCGGAATGAAGTTTGCCTGACACAATTTATTAATTTGTGTTTTCAGTTGTGGTTACATAACATCATTTTCTAAATCTTATTCTAAAATTTAAAATGAATCATGCTACTTACCCAAAATCTCCCGATTCTTCGCTGGCATCTCCTTCTCCATGGGGTCTCTTCCTACTTACAGGTCCTGATCTCGGTATAATAGGAGTCTCATCTGAAAACATTTCATTATTACAACGCATAAAAACAGTGTATTTTGTCTATACCAACGCAAATATATTTCAAACAAGTGAAAACACAATAATGATCAAGGTTGGTAAGATTTCATGATTTAATTTCAACACAGGTAGTTCCTCTCGCTGCACTGAGCGACTGAGTGATAACTGATACAAATATAAACAAGGTACAATGGTCTCATAAAGTATGAACAGCTCACCTCGCAAAGGACTGCCCTCTCTAAGCATGTCATCGTCAATGGTGCTTCGCTGTATGTTATTCGTGGAATCTTTTTTAGACTGCCGGGGCATCCTAGATGTTTTTCACTCCAATAACACGACAACAAAAGTTAAAGTTATCGTTCTGCCTTCATATCTCGGGCAGAAGCAGACGGCTGATTAACTTCCGGTGATATCAGCGCGGCGCCACGCGTAGGCAATAACAATACAAGGGGAACAACTCTGTCAAGAAACGAAATACTCTCCACATGTAAAATATTGCATTGTTTCTGGGCACAGATCTATCCTTTTGCTTTACCACTCACTGATCTGCATGAACGGGTCAGAACGATGAGCCCTGCGGCATTAACGCCCTCACCAGGTATATGACAAGCTAGCCTGAGATCACAAACCAAGGTAAAGTCCGAGCAGGTGTAGATATAATGTTAACACTTTTACACGCCTTAACGACTCTAATGATATTTATTCTAAAACTTAACTAAAATCACACCTGTAGGCCTACGCCATAATTTCTTGAAATAATGACACCAACAAGATCAATATAACATCGCTTGTCTTCCAATGCCATTCTCTGACTAGAATTCATTCAACGGTGTCAAAATTCTAAGTTCCTTAAGCTTCTTCTGTAGGCCTACTGGGGGTATTTACATTCTTTTTTGTAAAGGGATTTCATTTCAGTTACATCCGACATCCAATAATGAGCTCTACAATATACTGTGAACCTTACAATGTCATTTTTTGCATCAGTACAAATCATGGACAAAGACACATTAATTGCAAAGAGAAAATACCTTTATTTTACATGTTCTATTTTATACATGTACCAATGAAATGATGTCATAACACATTAGGCAAATAATTTTAATATATATATGGTACATGCAATATACATCTTAAATCACCAGGAATATATGTTAGAGAGTGGGTCACCATCCTAGCAATCTGATAGGATGTTGCACGAACAATATCAGAAAAAAATGAGAGATTCTGAAAATGCCTGACTATAGATGCCAGTCAGATTCAAACATTGTAATAGGCTCTTATTCTTGTGTTATACAACTGGACGAGTATGTCCAAACTAAAGGTCTTGTTATTCTGACACAGCACCAATTTTCCTGTATCACTTCTCTTTAGCTTTTGACAAAGGCAGACCTCTTTTAAATTATTTAGAGGATTGAACACTATCTGGATCAGACTGATTTATTAATACACTTATATGATTGGCGGTTTACGCCAAACTCAAGAATAATTTACTAATACAACTGCAACCAGTATTGTGGTGGTAGGAAACCGCACAGATCCCGGGGAAAACAACCATCTCCAGGGTGCTGGCAGCCCTTCCCAAGTACAAACAGAGGCGGTCTAACAGCAACCATATTACAGAGCAACCACTAGGCCAAAGAGGCCCCTGGACGGACTAAGAAGTAAACCATTACAACATCAAAGAAAAGTGAAATAAATAAAAAAAAAAACAAAATACGATCAAGCAGAACAATTAACAGAAAAACAGCTCAAAATTACTGCGAAATGCACTTACAATCCCCCCCCCCCCAAGCCTTGAGAACATGTACAATGTAACAAATAGATACAAATTCCAAGATATTATTTATAATACCAGCCATTCATAAAATTGTGCAGGTATTGTATACATTTGGAGAGCTTGGGACAAAGTGCTTAAGAGTTCGAGCATTTACAAACCTTTTACAAAATTAAACTTAAATGACCACAGTGAACTAAATGGAAAAGGTCAAGTTTACTGAAAATCAATAGGGTTCTTCCTCATGCCAATTTTAGTGTGGTGTAAGTTTGGTAAACTTGGACTTAATGGTTTCAGAGAGAGAGCATTTACAAGCCTTTCACAAAACATGACCCCAATGACCCTGAAGGAAAGGGTCAAGGTTGCTGAAAATCAATTGGGTTCTTCCTTATGCCAAAGTGCAAGTATGGTGTAAGTTTGGTCAACCTGTGCCAAACTGTTCTAGTGACATCCAGTTTACAAGCCTTTTTTGAAATTTAACTTACACGGCCCCATTGACCTTGAAGGAAAACGTCAAGGTCGTTGAAAATCATTAGGGTTTTTCCTCATGCGAATGTGTAAGTGTGGTGTAAGTTTGGTGAACTTGGACTTAATGGTTTCAGAGAGAGAGCATTTACAAGCTTTTCACAAAACATGACCCCAGTGACCTTGAAGGAAGAGGTCACGGTCAATGAAAGTCAATAGGGTTCGTCCTTACACCAACATGTAAGTGTGGTGGAAGTTTGGTGAATTTGGGCTACACCGTTCTAAAGATAGAGAGTTTACAAGAATTTAACTCCAATGACCCCAATGACCTTTAAGGAAAAGGTCAAGAAAGCTGAAAATCAATATGGTACTTCCTTATGTCAGCGTGTAAGTGTAAAGGTAAAAATGTCACGGTCAATAAAAATCAACAGGGTTTGTCCTCACATTAATATGCAAGAGTGGTGTAAGTTTGGTGAATTTGGGCTAAACCGTTATAGAGATAGAGAGCTTACAAGCCTTGTATAAAATTTAACTTAAATGACCTCAATGACCTTGAAGAAAAAGGTCAAGGTCGCTGAAAATCAATAGGGTTCTTCCTCATGTTAATGTGTAATAGTGGTGTAAGTTTTCTGAACACTGGATAAACCGTTCTAGAGATTGAGCGTTTACGAGGAATATGAACAGATATACAGACGCCGCCAGCTACAACAATACCAACTTGGCCGAAATTGGCCGACGAGCTATAAAAAACACTAACTTAACTTTAATACTTTCCATAATGACAAGTCTTAAACATACTGCAGACAGTTTACTATGAGAAGTGCAATAAAAACTGATAATATGATAAAAGAAAAAATGAAATATCACAATGCTTCATCAGCTACATAGATACGTTGATAAAGCCAGAAGACTTCTGACCTGAATCATAATATCTATACAAAAGCAATCTGATTACAACCACATCAGAATGCACACTTTCTTTCTTGGACAGCCAAATACGTGTACAAGAACATCTCTGGTAACAGTTTTATGGCACTATGCTATTCTTGTTAACAGACAACATCTCCACATTAGTGTCTAGGAAATCCCCACCAGCACCCAGGTTCTTTGAGAGTCTGTCTGTGTTGGGCGTCAGAGAGAGCACAAACCAGCCCAGGACACTCAGCACTCCACGAACTGTGTTAAGGCTCTTCCACACATTTAGCTCATGGTCAGACACCTGATTGGGACAAAACACAAGCACAATGTATAAACTAAGTCTGACAGATTGATACCAAGTCAGAGGCTATGGGGGAATAGGATTGCAATCTATCAAATATGGCGCAGTAAAACCAAAAACAAAACAACAAGGGGAACAACTCTAACAGATGCAACATGTTCTTCACATTCACACCTATATTAGAGAAGAAACTGCTGACTAATCAACATTTACTGTTAAAACATTGACCGGGCAAAACAGATAAATGCAATTCATCAGCATTATCATCTTTTCATGTGATTTCCTATCACGATATATCTACTGAACATTATGTGGCAAGCTGAATTTGGGGAAAATTGAAGATATTTAAGGTTTCAGGGTGGGATCAGTTTCACGAAGTCTGTGAGCCATGTGAACTCATAACTACCATGGAGACCAGTGCTGTAGGTATTAAGATGCTATGGAAGTTAAATGCATATAACGCTACATGTGCTTAATGGAACTGGCTGTATTTTTCAACATATACTTTAAATTTACAGACCAAAGAAGGGTAAGAAAAAACATAAATTTTAGACATCCATGAGATTTCAAAACTACATGGCTGTTTTTTGATGTTCAGTTATGTTTGGAGGTTGCTTTTTTCTCTTAGGGGAAAAATCTGTAAAGTGTTTTGAACCTTTTAACAATGAAGTTCATGAAGTTTGGTTTGTTAGCCACAACATCAGCATGCATTATCAATAAGAACAAATGTATGTAAATGTTTGTACCTGATCATCTTCCCACAACTCTGGTGCTGTGTAGTACAGGTTGATACGGTCTGCCTCTGCTGCTATGGCAACGCTGAACACCAGTGCTATGAGGTAGATGGGGACAGACACCGCTCCAGACTGCAGTGTGAAGGCCTGGCGTAGAAACCTTCTTGTCGGATAACTGATGTCATGCCTGGAATAAAACCATACACGCACTGACATTGCACATTTGTATTCTGCTGTAACCTCTGAGCCTGAGAGGAATACTGACAAGGTCCAGAAAGCACAAGTAGAGGACAGACTAACACCCATGAGTTTCAATTCAGCTGCATACAGCTATCCTGGAAAAGGAATGTTAAGGTTTCCCCATCTTCTATTTGTTTTCGGCTCTTTGTGGCAAGAAGTGGTCAACAAGCCTCCATTGTGGGGTCTTACATCAAGTTTGCTGGAGATAGCTTCTCTTCCACCAATATGACAGATCATGGCAAAGTTCTCTACCCATAAAACTATGAGTACTGTACATGACATAAACTTTCCTTGAATAAAATGATTTTTAGATATTAAAATATTACTTTTGGAGCTGAAACTTTCCAGAATTATATCACCCTATCTTCAAAACAAACTTAAAAACATCTTTCTACAATAAATAGAACTGTTACAATGTAGAAAAATAAGTATCATTGTCACAGACGAAATTTTAGGTCATTTAGGGGTAAGTAATTCTTGAGACTGGAATTAAGGGACAAATAAATAAATGAGCTGTATATAAATCAATGTAAACTGGTTTGCCTTTAACACAAGCTGCAACAACAGGTATGTATAATCCATAAATGAGGACTAGATCACATGGTAAATGACAGCAATATGGGCAAACACTTGTTCAGAACTCTTTGGCAGCTTAACATACCTATCAAAGGCTGAGATAGTACAGCACACCAAGAGAATGTAGAAGAGGCACTCGACTGGTAAGGACATGGGCTGGTAGTGGACAAGGAAGTCCTCGCGTGGGTGATAGCTTAAGACATACACAATAACAATATGCCATAAAGCCAGTCCAGCTGTGATGCCGTGGCAAAACAAGAAAAATGTCTTCAAAATTCGATGTGTCTTCAATGCAAACTCAATGGAGGTGCTTGTAGTGGGCTCCTCTATCTCCAATGGTCTGGTCTTCTCTTCTGCTAGTCTTCTCGCTACTTTCATTTTATTCTGGCCTTTAAATCCACCTAATCAAAGTAAAATACATTTTGACAAAACATTCAAACCTGAAGATGAAATTGAAAATGCTTAGAAAATGTCTTAGGGTTAAAATCTAATCAAATTATGACCAAAGCAATAAGCACAGCTTTTGATTCTGAAAAGTAATAAATCTGGAAAGAAGCTTGGTCCCATGATTTTTTCTTTTTTTTTCTTTTTTTTGAGGGGTGGGGTGGGGGTGGGGCTGGCTCAGTTGGAATTTTCACATCTCCTCTATAAGGCTAGTTGGTTAGCCTGAATACACACGGTGAGAATAACTGTAAGTTCACCAGCTTAAATTGGCAACAATCTGTAGCCCCTACAATTCAGTCTCATCACAAACACACAGCATGAATCTCACGTGTCCATTCATATTTGTTTGTCTCAACTAGTCAACATTTAATTAAGAAGAAGCCACATCATCACAGACTTAAACTGCCTGGTGACGGGATTCGGAAAGTATCTGTAAAAGTGAAATCAAACCGCAAATATCTCAAACCGCCATACAGCCAAGAACTCACTGTTTGTCTCGACAAATATCTTGTTGGTAGGCTGACTTTTCAGAGTAACAGCTGCCATAGAGTTTGGATGTTGCACAGCTGTCCCTTCATGTGTCTGAGTCTCATCCAGGGCTAACACATCATCCTCTATACTTGTCAATTCTGCAGCTAATCCGCTGTCTGTGTAATCCTCCTCATCAGCCATCTTCTGAACTTTCTTTTTCTTCTTTTTGGTTTTAGTCTTAACAGATGGAGTTGTTCCCTCCTCATCTTTGGACAGCAGGCTTGTTTTACTACCACTAACATCCTTGAATTAAAATAAAAATGAAACAGTTTGGGTATGACTTGGAGTATGTCACACTACTAGTTGCATGTATGCCAAAGTCAAAACACAACAAAAATACCCATCATTTTGTTGAGATTGGATAAAACAAACTTAAGTTCAAACCATGCTGTAACATGCCCCTTGAGTAGTTCAGTAATCCAAAGCTCTCACCACATCACTAAATTTGCAGTCTTTCGTTACTGCCGTCTTTGCGTAATTCTGTCGTGCATGATGTAACCCTGCAGAGCGAATCGAAGACAGAGCTGTGTTCTGTTGACTTAAAAATGCCTACAATAAGATAGACATCAAAATTTAGCACTTTTCAAAGGCTTTTGAATTACCAACCTCCTCAAGGGACAAGTTACAGCTGGAATTCCCGGCTGGGCCAAGCAGGCATTTTGAGGAATATCTGCACATCAGATTTATGCATTTAAGGGTTCAGGGAGGGAACTGATGCACTTGGCCGTCTGGTTCATGGTAATTTCAGGGTTAAAAGCCAGCATTTATAATCGAACCAGTCCAATACGGAAAGTAGTTATAGATAGACAGTATTTATATTTGATGACATGCATGCAATTACATCCTTAACAATTCTCGCTAAACTAAACTCATCCCATTTCGCTGTTTCAGGTCACTTACACTCTATCCATGAATAAGGTTGGATTCCCATGGTCTCTGACACTCAACAGGCAATACAAAATAAGCTGAATTGGCATTGCAGAAGTCTCCTGAGATCACACTGGTTTGGACGAGACTGGGTGGGGTCTCTCGCGCCCAACAGCAATAGCATTATTGAACTATCAAGGCCGTTCGCAAGGCCCCCCACCACGTCTCATGCAAAACCAGCATCATCTCAAGGGACTTCTGCAATGTCGACTTAGCTTATATAGCTGAAGCTGAACAAACGTACTTAGTTAACTGCATTATCCTGGACATGTAATGATCTGATCAATAGTGTAAATGTAGTGCAGTCTCTAAAGTGTTGATCTTATGCTAACATTACAAATGTTCTTAACGCCTAAGTAAGCAAATAATGTCTAATAAAAAGAGGGCAAGAGACAGAAAACGGATACTGCAACATGCCCTAACAGGTCTTTTTTTGACATCCGATTTCGTGCACCTGTTTCGATCCTGCAGTTCGTTTTTTCCTTGGTCTTTCCTCAGATCTTGGAGTTTCATCTGACTGAGGTGCTTGTTCCCCGCCATCAGACCCAACAGCTTGTTTCGGCTTTGCCCGCTTTGGTTTTCGAACAACATTTTCTGATGCATCGGTGGTATCTTTGACAACAGCCGATCCATCGGCATCAGCCGACACGTTCTGAGATGAACGCTTTACACTTTGTCTGTCACTTTTCTCTTCAACTGACGATCTATTTTCTTCCCCTGTCCGTTTCTTCTTTTTCTTAATTGGCTTATCACCTGTAGTACTGGCACCTGGTGGCTTAGATCTTGGGGAAATCGGTGGAAGTTTACGTCGACTGTCATCTGGAATCTCTGTCATGTCCGCCATTTCCAAACATTTACCACTTTTGTTTCTTCTTCAGCCAAAGATTTCTTCAAGGGACATAACTCCGTGTATTTCAACTGGTCTTTGCCTTTGCTCCTAATGGAGGAAATGACAGGAGAATCAGGATAGTTAGGCCTAATGAATTCCAAACTCCAAGAATCGATTTTGGCGAGTGTCTAAGCCCATCCGATCATATGTTTATCAAGCCCCTCACCCATACGTGTAAAATCCCTGAATCGGGGTCTCCGTGGATCAGTTGGTTAACGCGCTAGCGCAGCGTAATAACCCAGAAGCCTCCCACCAATATGGTCGCTGTGAGCTCATGCTGGCTTCCTCTCCGGCCGTACGTGGGAAGGTCTGCGATTCCTCCCACCATAATGCTCACAAGCGTCTTATAAGAGAAATATCCTTGAGTACGGCGTAAAACACCAATCAAATAAACAAATGATTGATTAGCCTTGTTATATCCCTTTCTTCTAGAACCCTAGAGCCAGATTATTTAATGGAAGGACTTGTATACATATACAAGTATATGTACGCGCTATCGCCATGTATAGGGGCCTGTCCGCCTATACCCATTATTGTATTTGTCACAAAACTGCACTTATTCTTTAAACACCAGTTTAAGTTGAGCTGTTTCAGCGCAGTGAATGGATCAGTGCCGTAGATTCGTTTCTGATCGGCTATCACAGAATCATAGCGTTTGTACCCAGGCGTCGAAACAGACATCTAAACACGAGCCGCCAACCAAATTGGGCGTTCCGGGAAAATATCGCAAGGTCAATTTTCAAAAATTAATGCTAAGAGAAGTGATCAACAGAAGACGCGAAAAATAACTAATGTTTTAGGCGCAAGAATGAAATCAGTAGCCTAATGTGGGCCTACCATGCTGGTTTATAAGTTGTCTTTGATCAAACTATGTATCTCAGTTGGCCTTTGATGACAACTGTTTACATAACCAACGTTGCGATCTTGTTCCAGACGATCGGCGTTACAAGAAACCGTTGTGGTCTTTGTGCAAATAATCCGTGTGAGATGCACCAGAGTATTATTTCCAAGTGGATGTATGTCTTCCACAGCGGTTGCTATATTACAGGTCACTTAAAGCCAGCAGATCATCAATATCCTATAAATAAACTTTTAACAGAGTAAAATCTTCCTCAAAGTCGTCAGCTTTTTGCCAACAAATCCAACGTTATATAATAAGAGGCTGATTCGCCTGGTAATGGATTCACGAGAGCCCAGGGGATTGGCTTTAACGTCCAGCATTAGTTCCGACGTAACTATATGAATTCGCCGCCCACAGCGCCGTGTGAGATTGTAGATGTTTTTTCCATTAGGGCTGCCAAAACCGACTGGGCTTTGTACGTTTTACTAAGAATGATCAGCGTGCTACCGTTACCACTTCTTCCGCAAAATAAGCCCATTTGATGGCGTTTACATCCGAGCTATGGGTAAAAAGCAGCCACGTTCTGTGAACGGCCCTTTATCGGATTAACTGGCTACATCATCCAGATTTATATGGACGGAAATTTCCCATGAATATTATGAAACTATCACGACATCGACGGGACCAAAACTACCAACCAATTAGGATTAGGGATCATGGCACCGAAAGTAGAAAGTGGAAGAGGTGAAGGTGCATGTACTCATTTATACACGTACGTTCGAACTCGTTATCACGAGGAGGGACACACTGTCCATGAAGTTAAGGTGACGCAGTTCGAATGAGGGATCCAAGCTCATCGGCCACCTAAGACGGACTGGGTAAACCAAAGGGCCTGCTTGCTGACAATGAGAAAAATATCTTGCCTTTAGACGATGTACGACTCTGCATCTTAGACGACTCAGCCAATTTTCTCGGACGATCTGACCAATTTTCTCGGACGATTCCCCACACCGCCCACCACCTTGGACGAGATGACCATACCTCGACGAGATGACCATACCTCGACGAGATGACCCCTCAACGGTTCGTCCATGGGTGTTCTTTCTCAAATTCTTGAATGTTATATATTTCATTGTTATATATTTTCACTTATCACGCATACTCTCCGAATAAATGAAATGACTAGTTTTTTGTAATTATCCCCGAGTTTTAATGCTCGAGACTCATGCAGACTGATCTGAATTACTACACACATCTAATCATACTTTGAAAAAGTAAATGTGTACTGTTTTGTACACGTCTGATTGTGTAGCTCGCGAGGTAAACAAGATGTGTACACATTAGAAGTGTAGTTACACAGTAATGGCCTATGCAAGATAAAGATTGATGTTACTGTGCAAATTTCTTGCTGTTAATGTCTGTTTGTGGTAAACATCTGATGTATATTTTGTACAATTGCTTTTATATATATATATATATATATATATATATATATATATATATATATACTGTGTCTTCTTGTGGTACGGCGGGTCCATGCCGCCAAAGTGCCACTGGAACATAGTGCCGAAGACATCAGATAATCAGATATGACACCCCACGAGTACTCCCATGAACCCAGCCACATTATATTGACACCGAACAGACCAGCCCTGTTTCCTTGCTTTAGCCTCTCATTGCTGAGCCCGAAGGGAGGCACCAATAAGAACCATTTTTAAAATCTTGGTATGACCTCCCGACCTATTGATCTCTCGACCAATCCCGACGGACGATCAAACAACTAGGCCACCGAGGCGGTCAGGCGAATTGCAAAGAAACAATGCTACGTACGTGTATATAAATAGCTGGCCACTGACAAACGCACGCAAAACCATTCAGAATTAATGTCACCAGAATCTTTATCCATGGAATGAATTTTTAGCGTCCCTGCAACTGCAAGTACATACACGATGCCACATTTCGCCGAACAACGTATCTGTATTTCATCACAGGGGAATGGGGACGTTTTGGAATTTTTCTAATGCATGTATGAAGGCGTCTACATGGGTTACTCATAATAATTGCACAGACTCTTTATACACTGGTCAAACATCGCGAGGCCGGGCGCCGAAAAAAGGTCCCCCCTGCATAAAGGGCAGTTGAACTTGATGTCAAACAGCTAACCTGGGTGATGTTTACTCCTGAACATAAAGACCCCTACAAGTCACAGCCTGTATTTACCCTCTAGCCAAATATTGAAATTCTATTGCTTTTTCTATATATGAAAAGGGAACGTTACACAAGTGATGTTTGCGTGGACTGAATGCAAAAATTTTAAAAATTGTTCAACAATCTACAAAATACCGAAAACCTTATGCGAATATGAGATATACTGCAGTATGTATAGCCTGCTGTCAATCACATCACATCGGAGGACTGGGTCCTGAAAGGCAGCAAATGATGATAACATTAATTTAACTCCTGCTTAATTTGCACCGGCAAATTGCATAGGGTTTTGTGTCGTATATCGTTCCAAAATTACCATTACAGAATTTGGAATTACCATGTCTCCCAGAGATTCCAGCCTCGCTGGTCTTAAGTATACATGTATAGTTTCACCCAAGCATGGTCATAAGGTTCGGCCGTGACTGTGTTAAAACACGTAATATAATCGGCACTTCGCTAATGTGTTTTTGGTGCCTGCTCACTGGTGTAATAAACTTTACCGTTTAATATATCATTTACATATAGATTGTCAGGTACACAGGTATAGTCTCCCCAATGCGTTATTATACAAATAACACGGTATCTCTTACCCACTTAACCCACATGGGTTATAACTATTAATTCTAACTGAATGCTTCCAGTCTTGCCGTATCTCTAGTACTTTAAGCCCATAACCACAGTGTTGTTAATGATACACAACAGGAATGTGAATTCCTCGCGGAACAAATTGCACAGGCCATCTCAAAACACTCCTGTTTGTCCCCTATGAAATTCTAGCCTGTATATCACCACGTGCGGTACACACAGATGTCAGAAGTTATATCTATATACGCTGTCTTAAATGGTTTAATCACGCAATTGTCCCATTAAATGCTTGACCTCCCATTACTGCACAGCTATGCGGTGTACTCAACTACAGGGTCGGCTGTCTAGCTTGCCGTTAAGGTGATACCGTTCAATTGTTCCAAACGACAGATTGCCGAAAGGAACACAAAACCTTGATACGCACCCTTGCAGGGACACGAGTGTTTCATGCAATGTGCGAATATATACACCGAAGTTTGTAGCAGTTTGTGAAGAAGCTCTGTAGATATAAGCCTTCTTCTGGCCTCGGTATCGGTGCCTTGACTATAAGTTACGATGAACTTGATATTTGCCCTGTACAGGGTGCAGCGGCGTTGGCCTTAATGATATGCATGCGCCGTATCGTTATTTACAAAGCTATAGAGGCTTTGAATCAACACTATCCTACATGTAATATACTGGTTCATTATGAAGAATGCCCACAAGGAACCCAAAATGTATATACTATACAGTATTTGTATAAACATAGAAACATTGTACTGGATGGACAATGACAAAAACACGTGGATAAAACTTCTGTAGACCCATCAACTGGGAATTTGGAATATGTTACATACATGATGTCTGTACTAGTCTTCACCAGGACGTGTAACGAAAATAAAAGTACTAAAACTGTTTCTTTGTTTTTTCTATGTGTTATTTTTACTTACAACATTTGCACAATTGCCATTGCAGTAATTCTGACTGACTACACTTCCAGCCCAAGTTTTGCTTTACCGTGCACACTGGGGTCACTGTCACTGTCCTACCAATCACTTGATCCGTAGGACAGAATGTACCCACAGGCCCACGCGGTCGGTTGCAATGGGACCATTTTATTCTCAAAACGTAATGTAACGTTACGCCAGTAGCTAGTATATAAAAGCGGTGTATGCCGTCAGCATGAGCCGTCATTGTGATTTAAGACCGGCGGAACATTACGAGCCTTTTGAGAAACAGCCCCTTGAGTACTTCCCTCCTGAATATTCTCTGAAGAGATTCAGATTGCATTTAAGCTGGCGACGCCACGCTTGCAAGACGAAATCAACACACATGCACTACACTGTGGAATTTACGAGGAATGAAATAAATCTACACACCTAACAACACTTTCCCAAGCTGCATATTATTTTCATGGTTATCGGTCTCCGGTATTTGTGTCACCCCTCAAGGCACAAAAAGAGGGAAACAGCCCTACAAGTTCTTACTGACCCTGTCGTATTATTAATATCAATTTCAGTCTGACATCGTACTGAACGTGCACAGTGCAGCCAGCCTTGCGAGAAAGATTTATGTTCCATAAATTTCTACAAGAAAAGGATTTTCTTCTAAACCCGTAATCTGGTCAGTCAGTGGGGAGCTCAACACCTTTATTCTCGAGAGATCAAATAGGTGACGATTTCTTTGAATGCCCATGACCAGCTTGCATCACAAGATCATAACGTTCTTTGTAATAACCCATTTATTTATGATACACTGGTGATTTGAACTATATAACATATATGAGGCGTTCACATGTAAATGGTTGGGGAGATTTACGATGGCGAAATGGAAGATTCAAGATATCACGTATCCTGCTGGACAAAATATGTAGTACACCACGAAGACAATCACAAATACGACGCTTACGCGCGGTCTAAATACATTGTCTGTTGATATGTACCCGTATATTTGAAGATAACATAAAAATATGTAGTGCCTGGAATGATATTTTCATAATAATTTGATTGAGGTTTATCGCCGTGTATATCCTCAATATTCACTTACACGAGGACGGTCAGATTTTGGGGTAGAGCAAGGCCCAGATTCTAACACAACTGTTCTGTACTCATCGTTTTACACCCCGTGTAGAAAACTGCATTAAAGTTCCATTCGAAGGAAAAGCTCGAATTATCAGCTGAAACCACAACTGTACACTTCGATTGTCACTCACTCGTGTGCCAAGAACGTAAATTTCTGAAAGGAATAAGGACACAAATATACTCTGTATGCATGTATCTTCAAAAAACCAGCGAGTGTAAAGTGAAGAGGTTTCTTCTAGTATGTGTAGTGTACATACATCATCCCTTATATTTTTCTCATGAAAAGCATCGCCCTCTGCCAGATTCCTGACAAACTTTTCCACTCAACAGGGGCGACCAAACCACACAGCAAAATATGAGCCCTCATTCGTCAAGAAACGATCGGAAGCGACAAGAACAACGCTACAGCCGAGATCAGTCGACTGCGACAAGAACAACCGCCACATATCCAAGACCGACCGGTTGCCACAAAAACAACTATGCATAGCTCCGAGACCGATTGGCTGCGACAAGAACAACGTCATAGCCAACACCGATGGGCTGTGACGAGAACACCACAACATCAGAGGGCAGTGGGCTGCCACAAGAACGACGCAATACAGTCCCAAACGATCGGCTGCCAGAAGAACAACGCCATAGTCGGCACCATTGCGCTGAGACAAGAACAGTGCCATAGCAAGTGCAGATCGCCTGCGACAGAGACAAACAGAGAATGGTTGGTTGCGACAAAACAAATAAGTAAATAAAAAAACAACGGGAAAGCCGAGACCGATCGGCTGCGACAACAATAATGCATGCCATACCCCAGGCCAATTTGCTGCAACAAGAACAACGCCACAGTCGGGGCCGCTCGACTGTTTCAAAAACAGTCTGAGACCCTCAGGCTGCGACAAGAATAACGCCATAGCCGAGATCGATCGGCTCTGACAAGAATTACGCTACAGCCGAGACTGTTCGGCTGGCACAAGAACAAGATGATAACCGACACCGATCAGCTACCACAAGAACATCGTCATAGCTGGGGCCTATCGGCTGCGACAAGAACAAAACCATAGCCGAGACCGATCGGCTGCGACAAGAACAACATCATATCCGAGACCGATCGGCTGCGACAAGAACAACATCATATCCGAGACCGATCGGCTGCGACCAGAACAACGCCATAGTCGAGACCGACTGGCTGCGACAAGAACAACGCCATAGCCGGGACCGATCGGTTGCGACAAGAATAACGCCATACTCCTGACAGATCGGCTCTAACAAGAATTACGCCACAGTCGAGATCGATCGGCTGCCACAAGAGCAAGACCATAACCGAGACCGATCGGCAGCCCCAAGAACAACGTCATAGCCGGGACCGATCGGCTGCCATAAGAACACCACTATTGCCGAGACCGGTTGGCTGCCACAAGAACAAACCACAGCCGAGACAGATCGGCTGCGACAAGAACAAGGTCACATATAACAAAGGTCTACGCTGAAAGAGGGTTCTCAATCGATCTTGTACACAGCGTGCAGACTTATACATGGGAACAACACACAGGGTATTGGTCCAGGGTTTCTTTAGCCCAGTAAACAGCAACGTTTCACATCACCGTGTGACTTGTTAACTTGATGGTTCAATGGTAAAAAGTAATAGTAGATCGACAGCGATTACTCGTGGCAGGTACACAGCATATATACCTGTCCACTCAGAGCGACGGGGAGCTGTGGTGCTTTAAGCAACAATGAATGCTAATAAAACTGATTAGCTGACTGTGTAGGTTGTCTGTGTGTACGCCTGGATCACCAGGCCTGACAGTGCGGCTTGAACTATAGTTACACCGAGAGACCTATATCCAGGCACCAGCAGAATCATCTTAAAGATAAGTCTATACAATGTCTTAGTACATCGAATCCCTCACATTTGTACCTAGAGTGAAAGGAAAGTGCTATTCAGATCCGGCAGTGAAGCAAATTTAATGTTCTCCAACAAAATATGTATGACCTACGCCATCACATACATTGCAATACACCATTTACTTTAAACGTGTTGCCATATGTTACATCATAAATATACTGCCTCCACAGAAGGCTCCGTATAAAGTACATGTTCAGTTTAAAAGGGAGGAAATTGCATTCAGGCCCACTATACTTATCAACGATTTCAACTTCAAATGTCAACAACATCAAATATGCCAGCGGTGATGTCCACACCAAAAAACTGGCAAGGAGAGTTTGACAACGTGCTATTCCACATATAATAGAACCAGTGAAAACCTATAGGCAAGGACAAGGTTAATATTGTAACGGAGTTTCAACGTTTGGTTTAAGCATAATAAATCTGAATACATTTTTAGCAACTGAACCCTGTATTCACATGACTGCGTGTATACATTCTATTCATGCTGGAGATAATATTTGTGCTGAAATCAGTTTTGAGGCCGTACCTCAGACGAATTAAAGTCTCGTACCTTTTGTACTAAAATCAATTTGAAATGAAAATAATATATCCAACAACTTTGATGAACTGTTTATTTCTGAGTTTACATTACCACGAAAACAAATAAAACACCACATCATGCGCACAGTTAGTCGAAGTGGCGCCTTTGTTCTACCGCAATAAAATATCCATCAATAGGGTGACAAAGGTCTCATGACAATATCACTTCATTAACCCTTTGAGTATGCAGTCCAGTTCAGTCATTAGCAGATGTAAACTATCTCTGCAATATTTCACACCTCATTGATCTTTTCCACTGGGCCGTGTCCCCTAGGCACGAAGGTTGACTAATGTTGCGAGTCCACTTTGTTACCGGAGTTGTTGATGCCAACTCCTTATTTCTCACCGAACATAAAATTCGATTTTAGGTCGTAATCCAGTCATGGAGAAAAAGGAGTAATTAGGTGATCACATAAAATCGAGCTGGGCGTGACGTTAGTCTATAACACCTAAAGAAAGTCTCTTCCGTCGGCTACACTCGTTAATTATATACGACACACTATAACCCATAGCCCCACAACCACCTAATTTTCGTGCTTGAATAGAGGCAGATTTTAGGGCATGTGAGCTATTTTCCGTCTTTCTTACGGCGTCTACATAAAGACACAATGTATTACCCTCGTTCCAGGCGGTACACCTGCATTATGAGTTGCTCGTTGAACGTGATACAGTATATATTCTTGCGGAGTATTTAAGTGTAGAAGTGAGCTGCTACTCAACTGTCTTAGCATGTTGTATCCAGTGAATAGCAAGGATTAGGAAAATCAACTCGTTTGGCACGGGCGATTCAAGGAAAGGTGAACAGGGGCATTTGAGGTTTTACGCGAATTATTCGGGAAATAAGCGACATTGCTGGATGGCAAGTAAATACGCCTAAGTCACGTTTGCGGTGTTTGACCGGAGTGTAGAGGCTACCGCTTACGAGCTTTCCACAAGAGTTGACAGGTTGATCTATAAACACAACTGTTCAAAGGATGTTCACCTCAGGTAGCTTCTTAAAGCGGGATATGACAGGATGGATGCCTTCCCAGTGGGTGCTCTGAATCCAGTGTCACCAAGTGAATTCTCGTTAGTTTTACTGACACAGCCTGACGCTGAGGTTTTTGTAAAAACCGCCATAAAATCAATTCTGCACTGGATAGAACCTTCAATGGAGATAGTGCACGTGAAACCGCATTTGAAACCTACTGAAAACCTATGCCGATCTGGACTTGATATTCGGAAATCCGCGCAGCACCATGGACATGGAGCTGTCGTACCTGCCATCAGCATAATGTTATTCTTACCAGAACATGGACGTCTCTCTTTTCATGACATTCGCAAAGTACTATCTAAGGCTCCTTGGAAATTTCACCATAAAATAGAGCTGTCAAGTAGAAGAACCCCAAGCTTTAACATTGCCAGACAGGAGTACTTTTTTCTTAAGGAAGGTCAACCCCTTTGGTCCGTAAACCCAGTGCACTGTGGGAAAGAACACATAAGAATATGCTTATTTGCGCAGAATTTTCAGGCCATGGTGGAGTTTTACAGATTCGTAACTGATCGTGAAATGGAGAGTACGAAACCGGGATTTTGTACCTTTGTGGTATACAGTAGCAGCACTGGTGGCTTGGATGTGCAACTGACAATAAAGTATTCTCCAAATATCTCACCACAGATAATGGAGTCAGCGTTTCTCTTTTTCAAGATAAAGGATATTAGGTCTTTACGTCCCATGTATCAAAACCGACTCTCGCGACTAAAAGGCGACACATACAAACTTACTGATCCAGATGGTAACCACGTTGTTTTGCAAGAAGTTCGGGTTAAACATCTTCCGAAACAGACAGAAAAGGAGTGCAAGATGTCAATATCAAAGTACAATGACGCCAACAGCGAAAGTCAAGATTCTGGACGATGGAGTAATAACGATACATACATTACAACAAATCATAAGTGTAAGCAGGAATCCTGTGCTTTTGATGAAAAAACTTCAGACATGGAAACAACAAGTCAAACAAGTTTCGCCAATTCGACTGGAGTTATCTGTAACCATTTCCCGAAGTATCCATCTTATGTCACAAACTCATCAGGATTCAAAGAGGTGTGGTTGTAAGAGGTTGAAAAACTCAGAAACAACAGCATTTACATTTGGAGGATCCCGCTAAAATGAGTTCTCTTGCAAAGCTTCTGAATTCTGCGTTTCTTTTTGTGATTTCCTTCGACACGATTTGATCACGTTAAGGTGATGAGTCCGTATGTCCTCTATTCCACTTATTCTGTTCATAAATGTGAATATAACGAGGCAATAATATTAAGTGAAAGGTTTAACTTTCGACAAATGTTACAGTGAGTGTTGGCCAACTTAATAGCAGCCCACAAATTCCTTTTTTTTTTTCAGTCTAAACAGCATAATTTTCTTAATTTATTTTGAAATATTCACTTTTTACAGATGAAAACGGTTGTGGAATTAAATTATTGTACAGTAAAGAACAGCTGTCAGACAAGATTATTTTGTTAATTGAACCTGAAGTATTTACAAAACGTAACTGAAAGGTTAGCTTAAAAGTTCACCCTAATTAAATCCAATAATACAGAGATGAAATAAAAAAAATGCTGAACACATATTTTTCATTTTGGGACATATCTGATTTCTCGATCGTTCAGGCATATTTTCCATCAGTCTTTAATATCTTAGTGTGATTCCCAGTGCAAATCACTGCCAGGCTCAGCCGTGGGTGCACAGGCTTAATGTTACCTCCAGTTCAGAGCGTTATCAATCCAGACAAAAATTTTTCAGGAGGAATGTTAAGGGTTAACTTAAGCCAGGCCTCTCATGATCATATTAGATGTATTTGATGAAATACAGCTGAATATGACTGTATATGCAAATAGATCCATTGACAGGTATATTCAATGCTTTACACCATACTTAAGATAATTTCACTGTTTTGACCGCTATCAGCTCTGCATTCGGGTGTGGATGAGGGGATTGAACAGACTTGGATAAGCCACTGAACCTCCCTGAAGTACCTAATAAATTTCATGACTTGAAGCCTGAGTCAGCCCAGCATGTGCAAGATTCAAACGTTGATCAATGACTAATTGTCTTCTGGGAGAATTCATCAGGAAGCTGAATGGGAAAGACTTCCTCAGAGAGAATTACATAGAAATAATAATTCGTTCCAATGGGAGATGATCAGATCAAATTCAATATCGATAGTGTTTCATATCAGTTCTAAAATCATGACAAAACAACTGAAACTTTTATCACAGCAGACTTGAGCTAGCTTTAATGATACAAAATACCATTAATAACAGCAACATTCATCAACAATGTTCTGTACCAAAAATCTGAGCACTGCTTAATGTATGGAATAATGATATTATTGACTGTTTGTCATATCAGTTTAAAATTATCACAATCACTGGATACTGTATCACAGTAGGTTTGAGCTAGCTTTTATAATTCAAAATACCATTAACAACAACGACATTTAACAACAATTTCCTGTACCAAAAATCTCAGCACTGTTTTAAGTGTGCAAATAATGATATGCGAACAATGGCCTTATCAGTCAAAGCTGGATAAAAGGTCATAATAACTTTTTTAAAAAATGCCAGAAAAATTAAATAATGGCTTACATGACAACCCAAAATACAATGGCTAATACTAGACCATAATAGCTCTGGCAGCAACACTTGCTTTCCTCTTCCTGGATTGTCTGTCATAATCAACATCCTGGCTGTTTGAAACTTCAAACTCTGAAGCCTACAAAATGAAATAAATATCTCACTAAACAAAAGATGAAACTGTCACAATCCTTTCATCCTTTCATGCATTTTCAAAGTAGCACAAAGTACTTGACACTTTACATGTATGTAGTGTATTTTAGTGGTCTTGGAATATATTAAAAGATATTCACCCTAGTGATTAAATTACATGTATCATAATGGCCCCTACTGCCAAACTGGAAATGCCACAGAGATGCCTCAGAAATGCTGAAAAGCAAGTGCTTCATGGCAGCCTACTTAATATAAGGCTCATTCATAATGGTCATGAAATTCACAAGTACAATGTACTTGAAGTGGTCACAATATCACATAGTGCATAACATGCCAGAGGTAAGTCACTCCAAGACTCCATGGCAATCAACAGCTCAGAAAAGTCACCACTGGCACATTGAAGAATTTTTACAATCACAATGGGAAATTCAAAAGAACTTTAAACCACCACAACATAAGGCAAGCTGGAGAGAAAATGGAATTTTCATTTCCACTTTGCAACATGGTTGTGGTTCTGATGTGGTTGTGGACAGTGTAAATAATGACACTTAACAAAGAGTCTTCTATGGTGGATAAAAAATGGAGAGAAACCATAACCAAACTGACACAGAATTAATGGGATTTGAACCCTGGATTTTCAGAAATCATACACAATAGGTGTAATTCTAGAGACCAGGATAGAGATAAACAAAAAAAAAGAGAGAAAAAGCATGACAAAAATGCAAAGTAATGGACTGGATTTGAACCCTACACTTCCAAAAATCATACATCATTGGTCTAGTACTAGAGACCAGCAGAAAGGAAATACCCCATTGATCTTCAGATGATAGCGGATAACTTAACACAGGATGGTTGACTGTCAACAGGGGGCTTTCTCAATGTAACACTGACTTAACCCAGGATAGGATTTATGTCGTCTTACATGAAGCTTCCGTTTCAAGTAAATGAGAGATGTTTCAGCAGTTTTTTTGGCAATAAGCTGAAAAACACTTCCCATAGACAAAGTCTATGCACATCTTTGCACTTCTTATGTTCATTTACATTTAAAATGACACCCTGTTGAACCAAATTGGACAAATTAGAGAAAACCATGTCACATGGCACAATGAACCAATAATCTTGTGTTACAAAATTCATCAAATCAAACTGCATGCCCAAACTGTAATAAAAGTTACAACAGGATAAAAAAGTATTTAAAAAATGAAAAGGAATCAACTGGGTTTGAACCCTAGGCTGCCAGGAATCCTATACAATAGCTCTAGTACTAGAGACCAGCATAGAGAATATTCCCCTCTGATCAATAATGAAAGACAGAAAGTAAACATTCTTGGAAGGTTTGCCCTGATAGCCACTCAAGTGAACCGGCTTAAAAGGCCTTCAAAAAGGCTCTTGCTCTTGCAGAGGATATCGAGATGACACTTTCTCGGGGCACAACTGACTTAACAGATTTCATGTCGTCTTGTACGACCCTCTCATGTTTAGTAAATAGAACATTTTTGCACACTTTTCTGGCAATATCTTGAAAACTGCTTCCGGTGGACTGCTCATGTTACTTCCATGTGAATCAACACGTTTTTTGTCATAACTGGGCAAACTGAGGCAAATTGGTGAAAACAATGTCACATGACATTTTTTAATATGGCTCCAGAGCTTATTTGCATATATATCAAAAAACAAAGCAACATAAGCTTTTGAACTTGTGTCAAAGATTATGCATGGAAATTTCGAGGAGATTCTATTTAGCTGTTTTTGAGAAGTTTAAAATAGGTTTTGCACTTGTTCTCAGATGGCTGGCAAACCACTTGGTCTGTTATACTAGGTTTTTAATATGTATTAGTTCACACCTGATCACATATCATGTTTCACTTTTATGGATTGAGCTGTTTTGCCTACAAGTGCGTAAGAAAATGGTGAAGAATAATAAAAAGAATAATAAAAATCCTGACGATTTCAAACGAGTATCACCCTTATGGTCCGATCCCCTATCAAGAGGTATCAATGACTCAGAAACAAACAGGAATTTTTAAATGAAATAAGAGAGAATAAGGTCCACAAAGAATGTTTGATCTTTCATAGGAAAAGATGAAGCATGCCAGAGTCCATGGTTTCAGAGAAAGGTGACAGGTCATGAATTGAGATGATTGAGTATCACCACAAATAATTTTTATATGCGTAGTAAAGATATAGCAGAGCAGCTCAAAAGTTTTTTAGTTAATCTGACAACCACCAAATGATGTCACTTTGTAACTGATGTCACCATTTACTTGCCTATTTTTAACACAGCAGTACCCGAGCCCAAGAACATTTATTCTCAGAAGATCAATCTAATCATGTTTAATTAGTTTTCTATAAATACCACCCCATGTTGGTAGATTGGCAACACCAGGATGTTAAGTCACTTCAGGTCAAAAAGGCACAAGGTTCTGTTTTCATATGATGTGTTATCTCAATTTAAGCATCTACTCTGACATTTGTTAACCACTCGTAAATCATGAAAAAGCTTTCAAGTTGATAACCATAATATCCATTTCCGAAACAACCTATAACACCAGTTCCCCAAGGAATATGCAAGACGTATATATATACTTGTATATAAATAGTAAACAGAGCTGGTAACATGTGCAAGAGAGTCAGACCTGAGTAACGAATGAATGACATCACATCAAGACGCCAACATCTCTAGGAAGCCATGTTGAACTTCATAAACTTCAGTAGAAGTTAGTCATGCTTTAAAATATTTTTAGTGCCCTGCAAGAAATCTTACCAAATCACTCTTGGCTATGGCCCTTTTCCTGCCTCTTCGTTTCTCATCATTTATCTTCTGTTCAGGTTTATCATCTGTCGACTCTTTTGGTCTTAAGCGCGGACTACAGCGAATCTGAACAGCAAGAAAAGTAAAGTTTCTTCATGTATAGACACACAGGTAATACTTCATGTGTATAATATATTATATTTCATATAATGTGCCTTCCTGGGCATCAGTTAAAGGCCAATATAAATCTGAATTAAACATCACGGTTTCAAATAAATTTAGGTACTCAGAATTCCATATAATGATAAAAATAACCACAATCACAAGCACTTTGCAAATCCAGGCTTTAAGAATTACAAATATATCCGTACTCTGTTTGATTTCAACTTATCAGATGAGTACTGAGCTGTGCAGAGCATGCTACAATGAAAACAGACCAATCATTACACCCTCTGAGTCTGTCACAAATTTGTTCTTAGCTTTCAACTTGAGAATTTAAGCTGCAGTAAATATGTCGGCAACTAGCTTGCAACAAAGAGTTGTGTCCCTTGACATTCATGCACACATTCACGCTATTGGTATAAAAACACTAAAAAGTAGCCTTATTCTTTATGTAGTAATTTCTCTAAGAACACCCACCTAAAGCTGTATTCCCTAATTTTTGTTGGCCCAAGTGACACATACTGTCAAATAACTAGATGGCCTAAAGCATATCCAAATATCATCAGGGGTTGACCACCATTTCAAAATAAATCAGCTGGAATGCAGGTACTACTGTCCTATCACCATAGAAACAGGGTGTAGGGGGCACTTGCTCATTGGATAATATTTTTATCTGTTTAATTGTAGCCACAAGTAATGGATTTTTTATCAGCCATTATTAGTTTATGCCTGCAAAATTACCTGGCAGTACTTCCACACACTTCAGAGATACAGCCATTCCCTACCTGTCCCCACCTTTTTCTGTGCGTCTGAATCTTGGATACAAAATCGAATTAGTGTTTTTATACCTATAAAGCAAGCCAAAAGCACAGAATCCAAAACAGGTCCATTTTCGTCTGACGAAGTCACCTGACTTAATTTCTTACATTAAGATAGATGATGATCTTTTATTTCAGTATTTCTAGTTCTTGAAATATTTCAGTTACCACTATTCGTTTCTTCAAACTAAAAATAAATAATGGTCATGCAATGGATCACCTTGTTTTCTGAAGAGGAAATTTTCTTTTTTCGCCCAGCCAATGTGATGCCTTCTGTCATTTCTGTAAGATTATCAATCTGAAAGAAAAAAAAAAAAAAAACTTTTATTTATAGCTGTTTAATTAACACCAAGTAGATGAAAACACTATAAAAAGGAAACAGAAACGAGCATTATACAAGGAGCTAATAATTGCTTACTTATTTCTACAAATATAATTATTTGGACAACATACATTTAATAAACTTAAGACAACTGACTGAACAACTCTTCCACTGGAAGAGTTTGTGCATCCCTCTTAGTTTGTTCCATTTACATTCTTTAGGCCTGCTTCAATAGTGTGTGGTTGTCTCCACCACTTTGGATTCGTCCTAAATCAATTACATACAAAGAAGATCATCAAAATTCATTTACAAAAGTAATCTCTAAAAAAGTACATGGGATTTCTTAATTTAGTTAGTTGGGTATCACTTTTACAGTCTGCTGCCTGTCAATGAAGACATTTGTTCTATTATCCAACAAGCAGTGCAGTCTGATAATCAATACAATACCACTTTGTCTTAGAGATGAATTACTATTTCATGAATAGTTTACTTCATCTAAATACTGACATTATTTGTCATAAATAACAAAATGACTAAACTCTCACTGATGTTCTTTACTGATGGGCCACTACAATCTCTGCTATTATAAAAAGCAGTCTAAAACATCACAAGCATACATACATATGTATACTGGTAAATCTTAGAGAATATTAAATAAATATATTACACATATATGTTCACTATAAGATGCCAGATCTGTGAATTTACCTCACTTTCCTTTCCAGAGCAATCTATTTGGGAACTGCTTTCTGCAACAACCTGAAAACAAAGACTTTTCATCTGATATCACCAATTAATAAAATGATATTGGGTACAGAATGTGATGCTAAAAAAAATCAGTTCTGTTGATGTGTTTGAACCTTCAACCTGGATGCTTGTCAGTGGCTTTCTGAAGGCTGGAAGTAAAACATGTGTTTCATTTTATTTATTTCCTTGATTGATGTTATCCGCCATGCACAAGAATATTTCACTTATGCGATGCCAACCAACATTACAGTGGGGAGATATGTGTTTCAGTGTAATGCTGATGACGTGCAGTTGTTATCCCAGCATAAACATGACCATCTCATAAACAAAAGCAATTTTGAGAACTGTTCAAACATTTATTTAACATAATGCCAAACTAATTTATTTATTTATTTATTTATTTGATTGGTGTTTCACGCCGTACTCAAGAATATTTCACTTACACGACGGCGGCCAGCATTATGGTGGGAGGAAACCATCCGCAGGTTGCAGGCAGACCTTCCCACGCACGGCCGGAGAGAGAACTCACAGCGACCGCATTGGTGGGAGGCTTCGGGTCATTGTGCTGTGATAGCGCGACTGAGCCACGGAGGCCCCCAGTGCCAAACTAATAACCATGGCTAGAATTAGGCTTCTGTTTTTCGTTTTTTCATCTTTTCTGGCTTGACAGCAGTGGACAGCTATCAATTGTATGCTATGATACAATGTACTTTAATACACCAACGAATTACTAAGTTTCAATCTTGTTGACTGTGCTGGAGCTTTATGCAGGAATGTTGGGTATCTTACATGTAGTTCCTCCAGTGTCACAATTTTCAAAAGTCAAGTTGTGACCTTGAGTATTGTTTACTGAATTTCTGGGCTAAAACATATGAAGAGCCAATCAAGAAACTTACCTTTCTTTTATCAGTTTTTTGTTTTTGCTTTTTGAAGTATTTCTTGACACCATCTGAGAGAATCTTGTCCTTGTTGACTATTTTGCCCAACCTACAAAACAGTTTCAGTCCAGTAAAGAGAAGTCTTTTTGTTAAAAGCTTAGAAAAGGACTATATCACATTAAGCCACATCACTGTAAAAGTTTTCCACCTGATCATTTACCTTTTACCCTTTGTTGGATTTTTTATAAATCCTTCCTTCTCAAGTCTGTTCAGTAGGCCTTGAGCTACAGTCATTTCTACCCCAAGTCTTCTGGAAAAGGTTGGAGCTACAACTCTAGTGCTATCGGTGCAAGCAATCAGAGCACGTCTCCACAGACAAGTAGCCTAATCCAACAGCAAAGCAAAAATGAATAGTGGTTTAAAAACTGCAAGATAAAAGAAATATACATGTATCGTGTCATCATTATTAAAATTGAACTTCTTCAGATCGTGCAGATATTATTGACAAACCATTTTAAAGTAAGCTCAAAAATGTCAATACTGTAAACACACGGAGCCAAATTTAAATTGCTATGTATTGTATGGTCCAGAGTAATTATCATATGTATAAGCAGACAGTAATACTTGTTATTACCTGAATTGCTATTGGAGACAGGCCAATGAGATAAGGATCAGTCACTTGAACATCAATGTCGTCTATCTGTAAAACACACAATATAAAATGTGACACTCGACTACAGGAACAAAGTTTAGCCTCAACACAACTCCACAAAGGGCATTTAACATGATTAAAGTATTTACTGTAACTCAAAAATAGCTGAAGTCCTATACATTACCATGAACTGCCCAATGGATGTATAAATATATGCATTGTCTAGCACCTAATATGTTAGGACTTTGATTGTCGGTGAGGGTCTCTGAATCGATATGTTCAACTTTTACGTTTTACACATGTACTTACGGAGCTGCAATCACTGCAAATGTGATTCTCAGGAGCATCCTCTTCTTCTAAAATCTTGAAACATACACCATGTTGCCAAAACTTGCACACAGAGCATAAGATCATAAGACCATCATCCTGTTGATGTAAAAATTAATTCTTCACACCAACTCCTTTGTATTAAATATCATAGAAACATATAATTACATCATCATGTTCAAGTAGGATGCGTGTACAAGTATATGAAAAACTAACAGCCACATTTATGCATGTATTAGAAAACAGAAATGGATATTTTAGATGTAAATGTACACACAGTACAAGTGTTTCCCACAGAAGGTAAGATCGGCATTAACTTGCTATGCATCTTCACAGAATTTCAGAAAATGTGTGTGGTTCAAAGTGTATATACTATTTTCCATTCTGTTCGTTTTGTTTATAAGCTTGTGCAGTGGACTTATTTCCATTGCAGCTATGAACAGAAGTTTAAATGGCACAAACCTCATTACAACCACATGGACATTTGACTCCAAGCTCTTCATCCCCTTCCATTTCTGCTACTGATTCTGGTGTCTTCTTATTGGTTTTCTGGGCTGTTAATGCAGGAAAAAAAATAGATGGATTAATTACAATGCACAAAGATGAAACATTCTCAAATAAACACTTCACTTCTGCAATATGTCTGAATATTTGAGATTAGCATTTCAAAATGCAGCAGTCAATCGTCATGGTTTTAGAGCAACAGAGCTAACAGAAATATCCTGTGTATATATATATATATATATATATATATAAAAACAGAAAAAAACGAAAAGTGGGTGAACTGTGTAAATTAACATTTAAGAAGACAGTTTACATCCATGTCTTGAACACATTTTAAGCCTGCAATGGGGATAAATGTTAAGTGTCAGCTTTGTCTGGCATTATTTTGTGAATCAGTGTTTCTCCAGCCAATTGCCACAACTGACAACTGATATGCCTTATGATCAAAATACAATTCTTTGTTTCAGGTCACAGAATAAAACACATACATGTAGATTTCACACCAAATCATGAAGTATATCAAATCCTATGATGATCCCACCTGGTTTCGCTGGGCTTTGCAAGGGAATATCCTCACACTGTTCAGGTGCAGGAGCAGGTTCTTTCTTCTTTCCAGATTTTTCTGTCTGTACGGTTGTGTTAATTTCATCTATTTTCTGAAAAGAAAACAATTAAAAAATTCTGTAACTTTATCTTTAATGTGTTAATGTTATCAACAAAGATAACCATTGTCTTCAGGCCTGCTCTGAACTATAAGAAAAACAAACAACATGCAACCAGCATGTGCATTTTGTAGTAAATGTGATTTATTTAACGGAATCCTGTGGGTTTTTTTTACAAGTATTAATACAAATCAATAAACAAAGTTATAGAGTGTCTTCATGATCAATCTGAAATATGTATTATCATGTCCATTTTTAGTACACATATGACATTTGTTTATATTGCTTGTGTTACCAGAATGAAGCTGAATTCCCTACTCAGCAGTTTTTTATAGTTACATAAGAGGGCAGGCTTTTAGGTTGATTTAGTTTCAAATATATGCCATTAAATCTCCCACATCCCAAGTAACAGCCACATGTATGTGTGAGGTTAGGTTTCCTCAACCCAACCAGCAAATTGCAGTTTGACAAACCATGTCAACATCTTGGCTCTCCACTTCATGTTTGCTGTCACTGTTCTCCTCAAGTTTGGTATCATCCTCAGCTTCATCTTTCAGCTCAAACTGTTTGCTGTCTGTTTTAATTCTCATTTTAACACTAAATAGGAGAAAGGAAAAAAGAATGTCACTCTAAAGAATGCTTGCTGTAACTTCAAAAAACAAAACAAGCAACCGCAAGCTACCCTAATTCTCCTAATTTGGCGAACATCTGCTCTTCCCCCTTTATATATGTAATAGGCACAGGAATAGACAGTATCTTTTTTTATTCACAGCCTTATTCCATCTAATGCACAACATATCCATATATTTTTCCAAAAAAAAAAAATTCTGAGGGAGAAACATAATTTTTTGTTCTCAGCAGTACTAATATCTGTCTGAAATTGAAAATTAGAAGAATTTGGGTACATTTCATGTTAAGATACCCACATCCCAAATTTCAGACCAATCCAAAATGTATTTGCCAGCATCTCATGAGGAAATCAAATACTGAGCAAATGAACTGATCGACAGATGAATAGTTGTGGTCACGTGGGCATAAAAAATCTCAATGTAAGGGTTAATACCAAGTCACAAACATCTCAAATTTGAGACCCATCCAATATGTCTTACCCAACATGGTTCTCCCACTCAAGGTTCCATGTCGAGTACCCACAGAACAAATTTAGCTAAATCCACATGTACATCTAATTCCAAAATTCTTGCATATCAGGAGATTCAAAGTTAGGAAAAGTGAACGGTGAGCATGCAATACTCTAAGTTAATCTGGCACATTTCCATACTGCACTGGAACCATGTACCTCTGTACCACTTACAATTTAGAAGCTGACATGCAACACGTGAGTATTTATGTGACCTGGTAACCAGCTCGGGATTTCAACCAGCGATCTTTGGATTTAGAGTTCACGCTTCTACCTCTAGACTAAAGGGAAATTTCCTCCAGCCCGGGAGTAGATAGCGCATACATTTCAACCTGTTACATTTATATACAAAGTACCAAATGGACATTTATGGTAGTACTGGTTTCTAACTGAATTTTCACGAAATGGTATTGATGCATCCTTAAAAAATCCTTAGTTGCAAGTGTAATTACAACATCATGTCTGCAAGTTAGAGCCCTCCTGAGCAAGTGAATGTTGATCACTCTGCTGATCATGTGACCGAGGGGTAGACCCCCATTCTTCACGGTAAAATCAATAAATAATGGCTAAAGAGAGTAGCTGAATCGGCTTTTCATCCGTTTTCTGCTGCTTCATTTATCTCCGAATTTCACTAGATAAGTAATACACTACTGTTAAAGACATTTATTTCCGCTCACAACGCCAGCCCACAAAAATTAACGTCTATATGAGAACTTGCTGTCATCATGCCGAATGGTTTGCTGAACAAATTTTAAGCCTTTTATAATTGTTACAGCTCAAAAGCGTTTTGTATTAAAACATTTTATGATAATCTCATGAAGATCACTGGTCTGGGTAAATGAAATGAGACTGCTTCTCCATGGTTATCTGTTTGCCTGTCAGCTATGGGTTAAACCATTGAAATGCACAGGCTGGGAATCATTGGCGTAAGAATTATCATCATTGTTAATAGACTTATTAGTTGATTTGGCAATATTTGACCTATATGTATGCCTGCGAAGATATGAATGTAGAAAATATAGATAGCCAGGCCACGAAATTTGGCGCTGACGAAACGTGTAATTGTGCAGAGTAATAAATCGGTTACGCCGATCTGTCCCTCAAAACAGCGCTCACCAGGTACATGTATCCTTAAAGAGACATGGTCGCCCAAAATTTGAATTTTAAAACAAATTCTGATTGTGAGACTTTAATGAAGTTTTGCACTTCATTCATAAACTAAATCAGTCATGCTAAAATTAAAAATATTCACTGAGTATATAACTTGTATGAGCCCAGAAAAGTTCTGTCGGTATTCAAATTCAGCACAAAGAGGCCGGGCCATGTTCGGCGATTAACACCGCCAAATCGACAACAACATTTGCATCCACCTATCACGCAGTGTAGTTTTGCGACAACAGACCACCAATTGCAACTCTAGACTTACTTGTCAATCTGCTTAGTTCTCTTTTACGACTCTTTCAGGCCAATCCTGTTATGAGTGAGTCGTAAGTCATTCTCTTGCACATCATCAGCCACGCTTGTTTACATATGAAGTTTATGCTCCAATTCCACTGAACTCAGAGCCCCTCATTTAAATATTCTGGCAGACTTTTTCATTTTCAGTTTCTTTGTTATTTTTAAACATTCACTTAATGTACAATGCTTGGGGTGGGATTAACGAAAAGCTTATAACTTTTACTTCTTGAGAAAAATACCTTATACTCATGTCATTCTGTAATAACACTAAAATAACTAATATTTGGGCGACCATGTGCTTTAAAACAAAACACAGTGACCTTTTCAGGTTGTATGGCCCCACGAAAAGCCTTGAATTTCTAATCCCTCTTAATTTACTACCATTTTTGTCAATTTTGAATACAAGTAAGTTTGCGACACATAAGCATGGACCTCACCAAGAGCAGTTTCATCAACTTCGAATTCGCTGATCCACTGCGATTTTGTTATTTGGACTCAGGGCTGCAATGAAGGTCAAGATAACACCCTGAGTTGATCTAGATTGGCTACACGTAATTGTATCAGTGCAGCCTTAGCATGATATGTGACACCACTGTGAAACACAATGACAGATTCAAGAACGGGACTCGAGGGTGAAGTACTATATACACGGGAGTTCTGCGAGTTTGCAGATTGGCTACTTTGGTGATTTAACTACTTATTACTGTCAACATATCTGTAAAAGGATTCAGATATTCGACTGGCGATTGAAAAACTTTTTTTCTTACTTAATTTGCATGTTTGAGGTGGAATTTTTGATAGGCTTGACGGGGGAATGGGTCCATTTACCGGACACAAAGCGAACCTAGTGGAAATCCTGTAATATTACACTTAAAACCTATCAGAACACATATGGTCTTCAGTAGGGAATTTTCCTGTTCTTATTCTGACTAATAATACATATCGGAAGTATTAAACGATATTAACTCCGACTGTAAGAAGAAAAAAAAATCACTTACGATCCAAAAAAAAACTTGAGTTATTTGGGATTAATACACCCAAAGAACATACATGTATTCTAATCAGGGTGTTGTGTTTTGACAAAGTATGTAGCAAACAGTGAAAACATTTAATCTGTAAAATAGGACATAGTTTCACTCAATACTTCAGGACAGCTGGGTGGTAAAAAGGGAAAAGAGGTATTCACACACTTTGTATTTTTTCAGTATGTTTAACATTAAGTAAATCTACACACTTACCAGTGGAAGGGCTGTTCATTTCAAGGACATATTGATATGAAAAAGGAAGAAAACAAGATATCTGTTAACTACCAAATTAATACCGAAATGCCTCTGCATTACAAAAGAAGGTTTAAAGGATAAAGATCAAAATAATGTGGACTCCTTCCTTAAATGATTTGCAGGCTTTTATTTCACAAATGTGACTTGCAAGATTGTATGAAAACAAACTTTGACCTAACTCTTTGTCACACAAGAATAGATGATGTCCCCATAGCCAAAAAACCTTCTCTTCACAGCCTTACTCTTAACTATTTCTGGCATCATTCCAGTAAACTTGTCTTATTTTCAGGCACAAGGCAAATTATACTTTTTCTTGGGGATACTTAAGTTTTACCCATTATATGTTGCTAAACATCAAAGATTTATTTTAACAATGGCATATCATCTATCCCTAAGATTTTATTCCAGTAATTCAAAAATTTCAGTTTATTTTCTCTCTGAACTGAGCAGATTTTTATCAACAATCATCATATCCATGGCATCCGCAAAATGGGACATACTGTGCAAATATGAGTCATCAACTTGGTAACACCATTAAGGGGGCATAACTCCTTGCCATAATGTTTTTACGTCAAACATGCACACCGTTCTGACCATTACATTCAGACCAAAAAGTGACCAATTTTCAGTGCACATATAAACTTACAGTTGCAACATCACCAACTTTGATATTCATTGGCTGTTCTTCAAAAACAAATGAGTCTGAATCAGATGGGCGAAATCCAGGGGGCTCATAATCCTCAGGAGTAACTGCAATGAAGAGCAAATGTATGTTCCGAACATTCAAAAACGGAAGGTGAAGAGATTTAAAATAAGTAGATGTGCAGACTTTAACGCTGACATTTCATCAAAGCACCTTATAGCAGAAGTCCAGGCAAGTAGAACTCTAAGTTAAGTGGAAAGATGATCAATGCAAGGCATTAAATCCGACAGTAAGTTTGTGTTTCATCTTAAACCAAATTTAAGTAGAAGTGCAGCTCTGTTAGCCAGGAGGCCATCTCTAGTCAGCTAGAAAGGCAACACTATGGATGTGAAAGGGTCAATTACATTCTGCAACAAAGCCTGGTGTTTTATGCTTGCTTGCCATCCCTCTTGCTCCTAGAATGAACAGCTGCAAGCTGTCAGTTTCTTGATATTCATGCGGCCTTGTCAACTTCATCTACACTTTAACGACATTGATGTTCATGAACTCATATGCTATCAACACAACAAAACAAGATTACTACTATCTCTTAGTGAGTATTATTCTATTCTCATGCCATTTAACATTACATGTACATCCTCAGAGATCTACAAACAAGAACAAAGCACTTATACTAAGTGACCAAAATTATCTAGCTGTTCAGTCAAATGACCTCTCAAAACAGGGGACCTTGTTTAAGAATCCCGATTACATACACAAGGGTTTGAATTAAAACTACACTGCCATATTAAACAATCACAAAAATTACCTGCTTGCAGTTTTCAATTCATGAAACCTTGGTCTCTCTGCAACACCAGTTTATCAACTTCATCTGACATTTACTTTAAGATACTGTAGCGCAGCACAATGACTCAGAGGCTTCCCACCAATGCAGTCACTGTGAGTTTAAGTTCAACTCATGCTGGCTTCCTCTCCAGCTGTATGTGGGAAGGTCTGCCAGCAACCTGTGGCTGGTCGTGGGTTTCCCCCGGGCTCTGTCCGGTTTCTTCTCACCATAATGCTGGCCGCCATCATGTAAGTGAAATATTCTTGGGTACGGCATAAAACACCAATCTTATAAATAAATAAAATTAAGATACTGACAGCAGCAAATTAAAACACAACTGTTATGTGTGATTTACTTGATTGAGACCAGATTACCTTCATCAAAATACAGAAGCTTCATAGTCATCATCACATCATCAGGCAATGATTTTAGTGTCTGTGTCAACACAACGATGGTTCTGAGCAACCTTATAGTTGCCTTCTTTGTTTCTGCAGCGGTGTTGGCACTTGAAATTTTCTTCTCATTCCTGAAATAAAATATGCATTAAGACATAATCTTGGAATTTGCATATTATTGCGGGTAGTTTAAATAATACGTGTAAGCATTACAAGTAGTTTCACAGTAATACAGATGCATATCTATTCAAAAAATTCTTGACACTTGTTTGAATAAACAAGAAAGTGTCAACGTTCCTTTTAAAAATAATCATATAGATATATTGTAATTATTGCTGGCAATGAGATGACACTTTGTTTATCAATTTTTTTTTTTTACCGACGTCTTGTCTTTGGAATAGTTTCAAATTTTAGTTGAAGCAGTGATAAGACCTATTTAGTATGATGTATTATTTATTAATTTGATGCAATAAGATGTACATTACATTTGAATTCCTTAAAAAAACACAAACCTGTAAATGTCAATTCCTCCATTTTCTGTGTAGGAGAACTTGAAGGTATAAGACTCAATAACCGTCTGTAAATAGAATTTTATAATTTCAATAATACAACCAGTTCAATTAGAACAGCATTTTTTTGCAGCAGCAGCATTGAACACACAAACATCCATCATGGTTTTGCCTACAGGCTGAACAACAGCAGCAAGCAAAAAATAAATCCATTACACCACAAATTAAATTCATCTCGCTAAAACATCAGATTACTGTTAACACTAGACAGATTTTACTGCATAACTGTATAAGCTAGCAGTCATTACAGTATGAGTAAATTCATGAAAGATCTCTGTGTAGTATAGATTTGAAGATTTGGAAGTGAAAAGAATCCATCAGACATAACAACAACAAACTTTGCACAAGGAAGAAAAACAGCTCTCAAAGAGTTAAAAACAATGACAGTAGTCATGAAATGTTATTCATTTATTTGACTGATGTTTTATGCCTTACTCATGAACTGTTATATGTGATGGATGTGCTGTACATGTGGAAAAGGAAAGTATTACATAACATTAACGTTTTTCCCAGAAGACTTACATCTTGATCTTCAGGGTCCAAATATATCTGAAAAGCCAAACAACATGCTTAAAAAAGATGTACATGTATCATTTGCCTTCTGATACTCATATTTCATGTATGAACTAATTATTATTGTTTCCTACAAAAGCCATGATCATATAGACAATATGATGCTGCTTTTAACACAACTCGTTCATACTTTTGCAAAGAAATGGGTGTAGCAAATACAACCATCTTGACTACATTGATCGCAGTAGTTGGGTCACATTTAAATCGAGTTTCAAAACTCTGATGGGCACAGTTGTACCTAGAATTTGATTGAGCTCTGAGCCAATATACCTGTAGGTGAAATATTTATTCTATCTTACTGATTAATGCTTAATTCTGCACTGAAGAAATTTTCCTTCCCATGGACTGACAAAACTCAGGTTTATGAGTGGAAGAAACCAAATCACCACGTAAACCTCTGCTTTTTACTAGGTACCTGACAGATTGTTGGACAGAGAGCTTCAGCTGCTGCTTTCAAACACAGCAGTTGCAGCTTATTAACACTTAAATCATCCAAGCCCGTGAGGGACCCACAGATGAAATATGTTTGAAGACAGTATAAAACACACATGGAATACATAGAAATTTAAATATTTTTGAATTTATAACATATTATTTTTAACAGGTTGAAGAATATCTAGAAATTGTCATACTTACACCAATAACAAGCATTCGCAGCTGCAACAAAATAAAAAACACAGCTACACTGGCATGTTCAAAAGACTTTTTAGCAGTAAAAAGTCACAAACCAACTTGTCCTCTGTAATTGCAGTACTACATGGACACTAAATGTACTTTAGAATAACACTGTTACATAAAAAAACTGAACCAGTTTCAAATACATTCTCGACAACACTTTTGTTTGGACTGGTATAATAATAAATGTCATATATGTCATGGGGATTCAGTTTTGCAGAATTGCATCACACAAAAAATGAATGTTATAGCTTAGACTTACATATTTCTTGTCAAGGGCATCAAAGCATCCTTTGACCCACTTGATAACTTGACATGCTCCAGGGCAAGATGTATCATCTCTCAAAATTTTCAGGTTTAAATCTGAAAACAACAACCCAACAGAAATACTTCCCAGTAAAGCTTACATCTACATGTACAACATCAAAAAATAACTGTGACTTCCAGATGAGTATTAGTTCTCAGTATATTTACTTCTATAAATAACATGATGGATATGAAGTGCTGTAAATTCTATGCAAGATGGATAACGAGTTCATAAATATATTCTCTAATGGCGAAATTTCAGTCTTACAAAGAAAAAGCAGATTAACTGATGTCAAACAAATGCTGAGTGCTTGAGAATATTTAAACAATGAACAAAGGAATAAGGATAAACAAGAGTAGACAGAGAGATGTGGACCAATTCAAGTACAGGTTAATGAGCAGTGTGCGGTCCAACCAATTATCAGCATGTATACATGAGATACATGTACTCACACCTCAGGATACCAGACTCTGTGGGTTTCAGTTGTAGATGAAAAGAATGTGTGGCTACAGCCAAAATGCAATAAACTTAGCAACCAACCTAAACTCCACTAGGTCATCTCCAATCACCTTGAATGATCTGTAGTACCTACCACTTACACTAACTGTAACAGACAGGATGAAAAGTACCTACCTTCAAGACAACGATCACCAAATGCATGCTCAGGAAATATTGCTCTCAAGTAAGTTATGCTGGATATGGCCACAGCTAGAAGCTTTTTCACAAACAAAGCAGATTGCTGTTCAGTCACTTGTTCATTGGGGAAGATTGCTGACCACTGCAAAGAAATTCAAGTACAATATAATAAATCATTCTACAGATATCCACTGTTATAAAATTCAATAGTTTATCTGAATGTACTTTAGACAAAGATTAGTGGTTTATGCATTTAATCCAAATCACAAGAATTATAAAAGAGGATAAATCTTCCGTAATCTTCACATGCATGGATTTACTTTATCTGATTGGTGTTTTATGCTGTACTGAAGAATATTTCACGCATACCACAGCAGCCAGAATTATGGAGGGAGGAGACCAGGTAGAGCCCATGGTAAACCCACAACTATCTGCAGGCTGCTGGCGAACCTTCCCACATGTGACTGGAGAGGAAGCCAGCATGAGCTTGGCTTGAACTCGGACTTCAGAGTGATCGCACTGGTGAGAGGCATCTGGGTCATCATTACACTGCACTAGCGCGCTAACCCCCTCATCCACAGACACAGCCCCCATGCATTGAAGAGTGGCTCTTGAGATTCAGCCATTCCAATACAACTATTTAAGTTGGAAGTTACATTTCCAGTCTTCTCCTGTGAGCGTAATGCTTGTGCTGTTGACATCCTTCTTCCTTTGAATAGTGTACAGGTGTGTGCCAATCTGAAATCATAGCATATAATGTAAGTTTAAACATTTGTTTATTATTTCAGGTAACGACTTTTAGCTCACAATTACCATGTTAATGCAAGGAATTCCTTCATTCATTGTTATTTCCTGTATTACTCATATCACCCATTAACATATATGTAGTTTAAGTACCAAATTTTTGTAACAAATATTTCATTCACACATTTTATAGATTGATGGTTGTCATGTTTATTGGAGGAAACATCCCAGAACACTTAAGAAATTGCACACCTTGTTGTAGGTAGCCTACATGTCAAATCTTCTTATCAAATGTAAAGTACTGGACAGTGTAGTAGCAGTAGCAGCTAAACTGAATCCATGACAATGGATCTCAGTGGCTTAAAGGTTAGCCCATTAGCAAAGTGCAATGACTGGAGTCATCTCAACAATGCAGTCATCTTTAGTTTCTGATAAATCTGACTTATCAGGGACATATTTAGCATTCCAGAAAACATCTGAGCCCCCAACTGGTAGGAGCCTAAACCATTCAAGTTGTTTTAAAAATAAAAAGTAAATTGAACACTTATATGATGGTATACCCATAAAAGGTTAAGTTATTGTACAAATATCTGTTTTTCACATACTTGAACACCTTCATAAAGCAACACTGAGAGTTGCATTTTCTAAAATTTATTACTGCACAGTAACACTGTATTTTTGAGATTTTGGATCAAAACCTACAATATTTTTCTGGATATGGCCCTGCTTATATCACTGGCAGAATCTGCCTACAGTTCTCATCAACACAAGATTATTACTTTCCCATAACTTGAGAACATATTTATAACTTCATCGTTAATATACATGTGCTCCTCTCTGGCCATACATGGGAAGATCTGCAACCTGCCGATGGTGGACAGTTACATCCCACTGTAATGCTGGCCACGATCATATAAATGACATATTTTTGACAACAGCTTAAAACATCAATCAAACAAATGAGTACATCATACTTCGTACGAACGGTACCTATAACTAGCCCTCATTAATTCTGAGCAGTGGGGGGAGGGGGAGGGGGAGGGGTGGCTGGTAGAAAGGAAAAGACGAGAAAAAAAGAAAAAGACGAGAAAAACAGGTTGTGAACAAATATAAACAAGGTAAACCTGGTTTATAATATGTCAATGTTTTTACGAGTCGTAATGCATGATCTTCCTAGAAATGGTTTTGCAGAATGAAATAATACTGTACCTCTCTGAGTCTCTGAGACGAACCCGCGGTACAACAGTGTGATGTATCTTTCTGTGTGTGGCAAATTGAATATAAATTAAAGTCAAGCACTAGATTTTGCAGTGCTGTTAAATAAAGCTAAAATTTGGCGCTCGGTGAAACATTGTGAAAAAACCCACCTGAAACATCAGCTGTCATTCACGCTGCAGACGACAAGTGTCACACGTTGTTTTGATCAAGCAGACGACACTATCCCATAATGCCTTTCAGCAACGAGCCCTCTCCACCAAATGGGTCAAACCATCATCGACTGGATTTCGACTACTTAACACGAGCCGGTATTTTTCCCACAAATATATCCATTACGTTACACTGCGTGTTGAATTTTTGATTCTCTTGCTACACATGCAGCTATATAGTTTACCTGCATTTAAACCAAGCATGAGTGAAAATAAAAGTTATTACACAGGACTACAGTACAACAGGAAACTACCACGTGGAGAATGCAGACATGCGCAGTGACACTAGCGTCGCTATTGGCAACCACAGCAATATCATTTGAAGCGGAGCTGCATATACTGATCACAATTTGCCTGGTGCTGGTATATCTAGGTAAGTCTATGGATTTTATTAACGCTTATTTGTCATCTTCGCATATTGTTCGGCATAAAATGTCTCAAATCATTGAATCGTTCCATCAGGCAATTCCAAACTGCCAAGTGTTATGGGTTAAATAGCGATACTGTTGTTGTTGTATATTTTTAAGTCACTTTTACTTAGCATCAGTAACTTGAATAAGCCCTTTACTAGGGAAGGTTGGGGAAGATACAGTTCTTGACACTTCGTGCGAGCTAAAAACAGCTTCTTTTTCAGCGATAAAACTTTCTTGTGTTTGGTAGCACAGATGGTAGTTAAAATCATTTAGCGTGTATAGTTAACCTTTTCGTGCTTTTGTGTTGTGACTTTTAGTTTCTATTTATTTAAAAAGGGTAAAGAAATACACTGAAACTACAAACCAGTGTAATGTGACTGGAAGAGTTTTATGACAAGTGATATTCTCATGTGGTCATGCAGTAACACTTGTCAGTTTTCATTCAGTTGTTATTGACCTCAGGGTAGTAAACCATACTGACATTTCATCCACAGACTTATATAATACAGGCATTTTAATATTTGTAGGACATAATTCGTGTAATGCCCCCTCCCCCCCCCTCCGCTCCCAGTGTAAGCAGTGTCTGGTTTAGAAATCTTACTGATACATGCAGAAGACATAATAACACTTTATTCCTATTTGTGGCTACATATATAGATCTATCCTTGGCATGGTTTCATTTAACACTTGGGCAGCCAATTGCGTGTAGTGTTAAGATGTTTAAGATTATGCTTAAAATGGGTTGTGAAGCTCACTGTCCTGTGTCATCCTAATCTGACATCCTAGTGGCCTGTAGTTAGCCTTACTTCAGTTTGTATCAACATAACAAAGTGAAGGCAAAAAAATCTGATCACTTAATACATGTGTCTGATGTGTATAAGTATTCAATGATACCTTCACAAATCTGCAGCAATCATTTACCATATTAGATTAACCCCACTGCCCTCACAAAGTGTACTGGGATTAAAAAGATTGTTTGCACAGAATATTATTAGGCGACTCAGGTTTTTCTGGCCAGTTTCTTTTCTGAAACTCAGTTTGAACAAATCAGAAAACTCAATATTTTTTCAGCGTGAATGTATCAAAAGCTCTATTTATTTCATAAAAACTGAATACAGAATTTGTGTAAAACTCAATTTTCCGCTATTTCTCATTACCCCAACAACAAAGTGGCTAGAAAAACCCCTGCAACGAGGAACTGCACAGAAATGACGAATGTTTGTTTGCTTTCTTGCAGAGTGAGAAAGAATTAAGCTACACCCAAGATGCCTTCCTCAGCAGATGAACCATATTACTGCTCCCAGCAGATCAGCATCCCCCCAGCTTTACCAGATATTCTCAAACAGTTCACAAAAGCAGCTATAAGGACGCAGCCCAAAGATGTGCTTGCGTGGTCAGCAGCGTAAGTTACCTGGAAATAACTTCACACAGGGATGAAAAGGCTTCAAATAATGAAGCTGTTAAAAATTTATAGGAATGTAGGTAATATTTATTAATGTCATTTACTATTGCTCAGTGGCCAAAGACTTGACAAGCTCACAACTGAGGCAGATAAATAAGCATTCTCCCTTTCTCTTCTGCTTCTAGTTTTTCGTCTTTTAATAAAGCTTATTGTCAAATTGTATTAATTACCAATTTGGTAGAGATAAGACTTTAACTTACACTATGAACCCTCTGTTAAGTGAAATAAATTGTTTGAGGTTAAATTTTATGTGTTCGTATTACATTCTCAAGTGTTTCATGAGTTAAATGTGTGTTTGGTTAAACTTGTCACATTTCAGATATTTCAGAGCAATTGCAAAAGGTGAAGCCCCACCAGCAAAGGAAAGACTTGAAATGCCCACTGCTACTCAAAAGACGGACACAGGACTTACAACTGGTTTATTAAAAGTTCTTAACAAACAGGTAAACTAAAATAAAGGGTTTGGTTATATTGACCAGAAAGAGCTTGATGTATTATGTGAGGCGTTGTTGCAGGCTATGTTGATTGTTAGTACCATGACAACATGTTTGAAGACAGGCTTACAATCAGAGTGTGGTTGTCTTAGTCCAGCTTTGTGGAACAATACCCAGGTGGTAAGAGAAGGTTTTGCATGTCCTAGATAATGATGTGACCTGTGTTTCTGGTAATAACTTCGTAAAGCAAAACCTGGAGTTGATTTTTTATTTCATGTCTTATTTTACCACTTGTATATTAAATTAGGTCTTGATTCTTTCATGTTTTGTTTAATTCACTCTGTGTTTAGCTTGGCCCAAAGAAGACTGTCCCACTTGAGCTTATTCAGGAGAAGTGGGAGGACTTGGCATTGCCAAAAGAGCAGTTTGATGAGTTGGTCAGAATTGGCAGTTTTGGTGGAGAAGTGGAATGGTTGAAGTTCTTCACACTTGCAGCTTCTGCTTTGGGAGAAGTGAGTCTTTAATCCTAATGCCATTATGTACATTTGAGTGATAAGAAGGTTTTTTGCTCAAAAAGGAAACCCTGGGGAAAATGCACGATTTCATGTAATTGGAACTTTCACCAATTTTAGTTGTAATTTGTATCTACTGGAATTTTAATAGATGTAGAAATAGAAAGCTACCTTTCTTACCAAAAAAATACTATCTGATCGGCTTCTTTATATGGGTAACTGTTTTCAAAACAAGTAATAGACATGATCTGATCATCTTCTTCTCAGATCACTACAGTCAGACATGTTCTTAATAATTGAGTGTATGTTGCTGTTGTAGAATATGTCTGACACTATGAAGATAATCTGTGAGCTGTTGACATGTGATGCTGATGGGGGCCCTGCCAGAATCCCATTTGCTCAGTTTAAAGAACTGTACACGTACCTAGCTCAGATTGATGGAGACATCTCAGAAGACCACATCAATGAAGTCTTTGCTCATCTACAAAATGATGTGTAAGAATACCAATTATTTCTCCATTGTACTTCACTTTTCATGGTAACGTACTTTATATCAGGTGTGAAAAAGTGTGCTATGTACTTGTAAAAGTAGTTAATCTCATCCACACGTATAGATGCATTGGTAAGACAATACCACCACCCTGCAATCAGCTTCACAGTGAACATGATGATTTACATATATTATTTGTGTGTAAACAACTTCCATATGGGAGTGCTTAAACATGCTTGCCTTTCTCTTGCAATGGCACCTGACAAGATACAGGTTCAATCCAGTCCATGGACAGGGATTTTTTCCATCCCTCCACTCTCACTGTTTGTGGGGCCTTGGTAACAACAAGTGCTTATGGATATTCATTTGATAATTTGCAATCAAACAATCATTGAAGCAGACCACTTATCGTCTACTAGTGTGATGTGCATGTCTGTGTGTCTGTAACGTTTGTCAGTAACTTGCCAAAGGTTTACATCAGGGACTCCAGTTTCCTTCACACATAATACAAACCATTATCATGTGAGTGAAAAATTTTTGAGTGGGTGGTTAGACAATGATTAAAATGGGTAAATAAACATTGATATGGTGATACAATAAAATAGAAGAAATATGTATACATATATACATTAATATACATAAGTAAAAAAAAACTTTTGATAACTGTGTATTAAACTACATTTATTTCATAGCTTTAATACATTTTTTTTGACTGAATGAAATGCAGTTAAATGCTTGAATTCAGTGGTGTCCTTTAAGGACCATATAGATGATACTGGATACCGGTGATGTGAAATCGATTTTTTTCTACTTTTATTTTCTCCCTTGGATGAAATTCTTGTGACAAGTAGCTAAGTTAATTTTGGCTTTCAGAGGTCTTCGACACTTTCTTTTTGTTTGACTTTAGGCACTGGTTGCTGCTGTATATACAAGCATTTGTTGCCATCAGCTCTTTGGGAAACTGGGCTCTGTTTTCAGGAGCAATCTAAAGCATGTATGAAACAGTGATAAAGCAAAACCACTTCATAGCAAACTATGTTGAGAGGAATTCAACATTTTACAGGCTTCCTTTTAGTTAGTTCCTGTTTCAGTGTGGGTATGTCTGTTCTGTGTATTATAACATTTTGTAAAATTTCTTTTCCCTCTTTTTGTTTCAGGGATAAACAGGATGGATATGTGCAACCAAGGAATTTCCAGAGTTCTGACTGCCCTAAACTGTCATAAAGACCTTGTGTTAAACTGTAGGCACTCCTTGGGTACTGCCCAATAACAGTCTCTGTCTGTGATATTGGGAAGGACATTCAGCTTTGAGTTTAGGTTTATTCAGTTTCAGCATTGAGCTCAGGTTTATTCAGTTTGTTTGTATACCATGCTTCTTGGGTATCTGTTGTCACTGATGAATTATGATGCCTGGACTGGAGTTAACAACTTTTTGTTTTCATTTTCCTCAAGTTACATGGAACATGGTATGGTCATTGAAAATAAAATGTGCCTGGTTTTCACAAAATGCATTTGCAACCTAAAAACTAGTGTTTTTAAAAATAATAATGGGGAAAGAAGGTGTTTGTTATGTAAAGGCATTTCTTGTTGAATGTACCTCATGAGAAAAGCATGCACAATGCATAATCAGTACAGTGAGCCTGAGGAGCGCACATTCCCTGTGATACAGAAGCATGCTATTCATTGTGAATCTTGACACTTCATTTTTCTCTCCTTGTTTTTGTAACGTGTATTTTTAAGCACTTATTACAATTCATGTTTGTGCCTTCAGTCATTTTGTCGAATTTGTTAGTTGGTGTATATTAAACGTGTTTGTACAGATATGGGTATTGTTATTAAACCGTTTGGTGTTAGCTTTTTCATCTTTCACGAAGGAGTTGTTTTCTATCTTTTATTTTCTTTTTTTTTCCACCATGTTTGTCGGTGATATTGAATTTTCGTTTTATTGAGCAGCATTGATGAGTTAGATTGATGGCATAGATCTTGTTAAGATTGACCCAGCGGTTTGCATTTTCATTCTAAGTTTTATTTCATCAAACGGCTCTTGATTAAGATTCCATGCTCATTGGCTGACAGTAAATATATGATATGAAATATCCTGTGTTCAAGATTCTGCTTTCAGCGCACATGAGTGCACACCAGTGTGGATGCAACATAATTCTTAATCCTGTGAGGTGTGAACCAAGCAGTTTGGCCATTGTTACATTTCGTTTATTTATGGACAGATCCACCATATCCCGTATCCCACCATCATTCTTGTGACAATGTTATTTCTCAATCTATTCCTGGTGAAAGAAATTCTGACGCTGTGACGTCACAGAAACATTTGTAACCAGTGTGAGGCTGGGCGTTGAAACCAACATTTGTATACCAGCCTTTAACTGAAATGTTTGTTCCGGATCAATAATCCCAAGACCATTTTCCAAAAGAACAAATAACACAAATCACCAAAAATGTAAGGGAGTATATAAAATAAAATAAAAAATTAGGACGTATTCATACAAATAGAAGCAGTCAACAGTTTTCAATGATGAAAAGACGCAGTGAATGTTCTAGAGGACATTCGACTGACTCACTTACAACAATATTGCTTATGATTAGTCAAATGAGTGTTCTTGATTGACAGTCAGGAAAGATCCATCTTATTGGAGCTTTATACTTTACTCAAGAATATTTCACTTACACAGTGCTGTTATGGTAGGCATTGTTATGTCAAAAACCGATTATAATGCAACGTCTGTAATGTATCAGTTTCTGATGTAGCGTCGTACTGCTTTAATGTGATGTCAGTATGAAGAAATGGGGAAGGAACGTTTGACGTCAAAAAATCCGACGGTACTTAAATTTCAAATCAGCCTTGACGTTCCTATCTCACACAGTAGTCAATCAAGAACGAGTTTTTATTCCTTTATTAAGATAAGAAATAAAAACATTATCAGCCAAAGTAGGAGCATGCAGGAGGCGGTTAAAGAAGTCCACGTTGGGCTATTCTATATCATGTTTCCACTCACGAAGGATTGCGGTTCGTAAACCAGTGTTCCATGGTAGAGGTGGAGCAAATCGCTTGTGTTGTATTCTTCTCCACTGGCCTGTCAGGACGCATGGATTTCGCTTGGGTGAACGGGGAGTGATTTAGCTCAAAAGCCCATTGTAAGACATCCTGCTGATGTGCATGACCTAAAAAGAACGTTTGTTAAAAAGAAATTTAGAAGACCAATCGTATTATCCGTCAAGGTTAGCGCAGATAACCTCTCTGCACTTGAAGAAACCGCTCAGAGTGAGAGAAATTCGATGATGCGGATCAGTTTGAGGATGAACCGCTGTGGAACTGTCCTTCAGCTAACAAGAGAGATATGGCCTGCCACACGGTTGTCCACGTTCAGGTGAACATATAAATAACCAAGTGCATGGCACAAGTTCGCAAAACTACATATCAGATTAAAGTATCTATCAACTTATAATTATGAAGAATTTATAAAGCTGTATTGGTTGGGTGTATATATATATATATATATATATTGAGGGCCTCCGTGGCTAAGTCGGTTGGCGGGCTACCGTGGGTTTTCGGCGCCGCCGTTTAAGTGATATATTCTTGAGTACAGCGTACGGCGTAAAACACCAATCAAATATATATATATATATATATAGATAGATATATGGAAAAATGGTCACTTTAACCTTTCTGTCTTACGGGTGTACTTTTCCACTTGACTGATTTTAAAATTAGTGATCTGAGTTGAGTGAGCGCGAGACCATCAACTAACTCATCAATTGCTGCGCTCAGTAAGAACAAGCGCGTACATCTCCATGAATTTCCCTTAACATTATTTGACGGTAAGGATTTTTGCATAAGGTTCGGTCTCTGCGGAAGAGGATGACATCGAGCTGGAAACAGTTTTGATGGAATACCTACGGAGCTAAAGGTCTATCTCTTCCCTCAGCGTCAATCGATAGCGGGTCAAAAGTAGAGACCATTTGTGCAGCAGGACAAAGGCCTCAGTCTGCCAGTAATTCACGCTGCTAACAGGTTCAGTGGGTGTAACGCAGAGAAACACAGGCACGTATTGTCCATCAAGACAGCCAGAGTATTTTTAGACAACTCTCATTATGTAATATAACACCAGTATTCTGTCGTATCAATTTAATACAATGCTATACCGGGTTTCAAAGACCAGCAAAAACAATGAGACGTACCCAGGGTTTTACACATTTCTTTTCCGAGACTTGGTACAGGCCCATAAGATCATTAGCTAATTAAAGTTTCCCCGAATGAAATCGTGGCCTCGGCTGTTCTAATTATTTTTTTTCTTGGCCCCAAAGACCTGACACTGGATGGTATTAGATTTCCCCGGCAATTCTGTCTATTCTCTTATGGTGAACCGCAATACCTTCAGACTGTAAAACTTGTACTGCATGTATATGTTGTGTTTCTTGCCTTGGTAAGCCAGTGTGCAACTGTCGTAATGGATGGACAACACTAATCATTATCTGGGAAAATGTACCAGTCTGGTTCATGTTTATTGCGCATTGCCTATTCCATTACATCCGAGGGAAACAATGGATTCTTAGCGATTCGATCCATATTTGCAAAAAATTGTTCGAATAGTCCCCTGAAACCTTCTGTTTACTGTTCTGTCATCTTCAGTAGAGGATATTTGTCCTCTACAAAATGGGCTAAGAATACAAACAACTTGTAATCACAGAGCATGTGTGCAATTTTTGAACAAGGATTAGGATTCAAATGACTATTGATTTAGGTAATCTGCAGCTGGTTGTTCTCACATGTCAAATACCTAACGATAACCTCGTGAAGACTGTCAACTGCCTTTTTAACTAGAACTGTCGTGTATTTGCATGTTTGGTGCGATACAGACTGAAAATATTTCTCGTCTATCTGATACAGTAAAGCCATAACGGCCTTCTACTCATTGAATGTCTTTTGTTCACACCTTAAGCTCTACTCACGGTTGTGGAAACCCCTTGCAGTACCTACAGTAGCATGGGAGGCGGCATTGCTTGCCTCTTCTCTAGGGTCAACTTAATCACAGCTCATGGCGCATGTGTACTTAAGTCAAGCTTATGACACTAATGCTTCTAATAAGACAGCACTGGTGCCAATCTGACAAACACAGTGTATTGGAAAATCTTGGACGATGACTGTATTGACGGATACAGAGTTGTGGCAGGCGAGTGTGCGGAAACCAGGTCTTTGGCGGAGGGACTGTAGTCGTAGACATCAGAGACGCTCGACAACAATGTCCATGGACCAAGTGGCTGGGCACCAAAAATCTCTTTCACCCCACATAGCTGAATGATATTAAATTTTCCAGCCGGGAAGTTTCAGAGTTAGCCGCAATGTCTCCTGCTCACCAGAGTCTTGGATTCCTGCTTACAGAGATCGATTCCTTACAAGCTTTCCATCGGACTCACCTAAAGTACTCAGAGAAACTTACAAGAGATGTCATTGCTTGTGTGCCCAAGATTAATGAACTATCTGGCCGACTACGAACCCATCCTGCATTCATTATTACGTGGATAAGATTTATTTGATGCAAACAAGGACTTGCAAACGGTATCCGAAAGTCGTTGCCATTTTCCCCCCCATTCAATACAGGCTCGGTTATACGGTTCGATGTAGGAACCAATTGGTGGATCTATAATTCAGTAAAGACGGTGCTACTCGAAGATCTGTGTTGGTAAAAGTGACAGACCACTAGACTGCGTTAAGACATTGCCGTTTAAGACGTTATTCGTGACAGGCTTCGTTCAGGTGAGTCTCACGACTCCCTGGCCTGAAAGATTAACAGTTGTATAAACCACTGACACAATTGTCTGATATGTGACATAGAATGTCTATTACTGGATTCCGCGTGGGTCCAAAAAACCCACCAAGGCAGATTTATTTACCGGCAAAGCAGACTAGAAGAGTCAGTTGCCAAGGAAGCCGGATTTATCAAACATTCTCCATTGATTGATGTTCACGACCGTACAGTACAGTCTCCGATGGATCCTGCTCAAACGCTTTGAATCAGCCGAAAACAGCATTAATCGGGTCGTAAATTGGGCTTGCCGGAGGTAAGTCAGGGTTCAGCAAGTCTGAGATTTTACCTCCTTCCTACTGTTGTTTGCAGGACTGGGTGGTGATATCAAACCGAGACAGTCTGGAAATATTTATGGAATTGGAACAAATACAATTTTAGGGTGTCCAAAAGCTGATGAAGCCAGGGCGTGAGAATCCGGGCCTATAGGTTCATTGCAAACTGACGACATCATTGCTGAGAACCTTTTAGTTAGGTTTATAGAATGAAGTTTATATAATTTGCCTTGTTTTCAGTCCATGACCTGCGCATAAGGGCTGTCGTGTAGCAAGAAGGATGGTTACTGCCGGCGTGTGAGCAGCCGAGCAGAACGGCTCCTGTCAGACGTACAAAGCGACTTATCACTGGGGAGAATACTCAGCCTTAGGGCTGTATTTTGCAAATCAATACAGATTACATGATCGTTAGAAATGGAAATCATTGATTTTTAGTAGAAAAGATTTGGAGATGCAGGTTTCTACCCCTCAGGCGAAATCAATTTGAAAAAGGTCCGCTCGAATATAGATGACATATTGGCTGTGATTTGCCTTGAAACTATTTATGTACCGGTAGTACAAATCCATTCGTCATATACAATTAATTTTATCTTAAGTTTGCGAAGCAAGGCTGTTGTCGATCGAAGTGTAGAAGTACCTTTATTACATGAGACTTAGTCTCGATGCCCCTTGATGTTTTTTGCTGCTCGCGTACAGTCATTTGTGTTTTTTCTCTAATGAGGCTTCTCCACATCACCACTCTTGTTATCTGTCATCCACATCACTTTATTCAGCCTCATCGTTCAGAGGAGCCCTCTTACACGTTGCGTTGTCTACTTTCCGTGTCGCATTACCAGTCTAGATGGCGATCTATTTACCTTTGCATGCCGCTGTGTTACATGTTCCTCACGTGTTTTAGGTCTTTCGTTGTAGCCCGGGAACCTTTCATTTCCGCCAAATGAGCACTTCCTACAAAACCCCATGGATTCGCATTTTCTCCTGACCAGATTGTTTTGACTCTCCAGGTCTTTGTAGTACTGTTTGTTGCTGCGAGGACAAATGACTGACAGCTGAACTACCTCAGATTTTATGAGACCATCTCGTCCCGTATTCCCTCTCGCCTCCCCTCGCGTTCAGCATCTTCAGTGACTTTTTATGATCCATCTACAATCTGTATAAGATACAGAGCAGTTTTAATGTTCCTGTTTTGTTTTGCATTTTTTTTTCAGCAGGCACATTGCGCATGTGTACGACAGTGACTTTCGAACGGTGAAAATGGACAGTTATGTGCTGATTTAGTTGATTCACAGTGATGATACTCTAGTTTATGGCCGTATATCTCATTAAAAGAATGATCCACATAGAGAACAGAACCAATCAAACTCTCCGGATCAGTTTTCAATATGTACACATACAACATGTTGAAAATCGATTTGTATAAAAGTTTACTTTTACTGGTCTTTTATGTCCCCCGTTTGGCTGTGGTTTAGTAAATAGCAAATACACGAGGACGTCATTAAAATTGAGAGCTTAACGGTAATCTTGGATTACGACTTTTGGTTGTATTAAGATAGGTATCTTTATTAGGATACAAACTGATATCCTGAAAAGTTGCTGTTTTAGTCTCTGAAACTAATGTAATAATGCCACTCTTGAAATGAATACCACATGATTACAATATATGGACCCATTTAATCTTTAAACTCAGATCAGCCCTCATTAACAGAAACACCTCCTGTTACCTTCCTTGAAATAATTTTCTGCCACAGAATAGTATATGTGATTACCATGCATCGTTATAATGAACTGCGGGTGAAATAATGCAAGAATATTAAAAGTTTATTTTTAAATTTTATTCAGGCTATATATTTTTATAAAGCATTCAGATAAAAATAAATTTACAGAAGATTAATAGTTATTATTCTTTAATAATCCTATATTATTGATTACAACCAACATTTAAACTTTATGTCATCTGATAATTGAGATGAACTTTATATACGGAAAATAAGTATTGAGCAACTCTTGGTGGGGAAACTTTGTTCCAAGTTTGAATTCACTACAGTACAATCCCATTGGGAGTTGGAGTTTTGATGAGGTCCTGAAAACTGACACAGTCTGAAACGGCAGAAAAAATTGCCATGATTTCGTCAGGTCAAAGGGAAAACGGTCCGAAACTCAAACTAATCTGTAAATCGTTGTGGTACCCTGTAGCAGGTATCAATTCTATACGAAGAACCCGAAGCCTTTAGAAAAGGCCAGGAAAACTGAGTTGTGAATGACCGACCGACTGGGTAGAAGCTGTCTTATAAATTGGGAACTAAAATGCATATTAGTTAATCCGTGATGTTGGACTAAAGATCATTTTATGTAATAATGGTTCATTGCCAACTGAAAGGGCTGTGCACGTTAATGTATCGATCGGTTTTATCTGATATGAAATATTAGCATTACACTGATATTCTAAGGCTGAATAACCACCAGTATCCTTAGGTTATTGGATTCAATAAGTGCTATAAGTAACAATATTCTATAGTGCTGAAAATTGGTTGAGACCATAACCTGTTTCGAACCAGCGACCTCAGCGTCAGGGTCTCAATCGCCAGGAATAGATGTCACCATCTAGACCGCACGAAGGCCTGCTGGCTGAACATCATGTTTGTGCTGTCCCGGTCTTGTATCAGTTATTACGCGGGCATATCTGTTACACTTTTGAATCGTAAAGGCTGAAGTTGCTACAGCTAAAAATCAGTTAAAATGATAAAACATTTTATGTGGACATCGTGGCAGTTATTGTTCTAGTCGTCGTTACCGAGTTCAACTTGTCCACAAAATTTCAATTGGGTATAACTTTTACAGGTAATTACATCTTGGCCGCTCCTTTCAGATTTACTCACAACAAAATTATACTGTTTGGAAACATTAAAGAAATAACAGAGAAGGCGTTTGAAAGATTATCGTTAACACCTGGGCTTTAATTGTCCGGTGGAACACTAACATCAGTAAGGTCAGGAAGTAAAACTTTTGCACGGCGACGTCGATCGGAGCTTGCTTGGGTGCTAGAAGAGCATGTAGCATTTATACGGTGGATTTTTCTTTTCAACCTCTAGCATTGTAGTATCTCACTCCCCCCCCCTTTTTTTTTACAGTCTTTAAGCGGTGAGATGATATTTTTTTAAAAATTTCATATTTATGCTTCTCGACTTTCTATACTTCGGACCCCTCACACCGCAATTCCAAATACGATCTATTCTTGCAATATTATGGTAACCAGTGAAGGCTTGTCATATATACAACGTTTACTCAACGTTTGGAGTTATTGATAATATATTCATACGCTGGGGAAACATCAGAAACAGTTATGCATATACACTATGAATAAGATATAAAGGCACACAGTATAGGAAAAGTGAAGCTGCATCACTGAGGCAGTGGAAGTAAATATGACAGATGGTGATATTTAACATATTGGTTGTACCTTCAATCCCGGCTTCACTGAAGTATCCAAAGGAATCGGATCTGTTTCATTTTATTCGTTCTAGTGTAACGTGAGGACACGATTGCCGACACAATATTTCGACACCAAGTGACAGTACTGGTACATGACATTTCAACACAGAATATCATTAAACATCATGTGAACATGCTTTGTGTCCTTTAATCGTAGGCGTATACCTCTAACCTGACACTGTGGTAAGCATAATCGAATTGTTTTGGATATAGGACTGAATATGATATACGTGTCGTGATTCTATTTGGTGATGCTGTTTGCCTAGGTGTCACGTACCATGTCAGTGCCCGAAATAATCTGTGTCATAACGTTGTACACCCTCCTCACATTATCCGCATAAATTACATATTACTGTTATTCAAAACCAAACCTAACCTAACCCCTGCTTTCCATTTTTCAAAGAGGTTTCCCCACTTACAGTCAGATGGATGGTCCTAGTCATTTGTTTTTTGAGCTATAAACATGTCGCTTGTATAGTTGAGTACAAACATTCGTTAATGGATTGATAAATCATTTCATTTCCTTCCTTAATAGTTTACTGTACATGTATTTTCACCAATCATTTTATTCATCCTATAGTTTTAGCAAATGAATCGAAACGTAGATTCACCTAATGAATGCTTTACTAACTTTAACTTTGAGCGATTTTATCACTTGACCCGCTACATGGTTCTTTGGATCTGCGTGAACATATATAGTGAGCATATTGTTCATTCGTATAGCCTACACTACTATAACTAAGATTGTAGCAGGCTTTATTGATAAGGTCTGTTCAGCTAGAGCAACCAGTCTTGTCTGAGCATTCCTGTATACAGCCATGGTCCTTGGAGCTATATAATCATATACCATGTATTGTGATAAGATGTCTGTAGGCTTAGTGATCTATAGATGAAACAAATTAAAGAATTCTGGTCAAAGACACTCTGACAAAGTGTTATTGATTTGCAGTATAAATGAAGATGAACGAGGCACGTTAAACTAAGCCAGTATAATAATGGGTTTGGGTGAGAACTCGGCGGTATCACATAGACGGACATCACAGCAATGTGCCAAGTAGATTGCGGTAAATATACGGATGAAAAAGGAAAGCGAAGAAACTTCTTAAGCATGAAATTCAGCCATGTGCTAGTATACACCGGGAGCATTAAACCATGCTGAAAGGCGTGTGACGGTAAGATCGATAAATCAATAATTTCAGAATAATGAGCAGAAGTAGTTCGTGTAGAAATTTAAATGATTCCACTAGAGGTTGATCTCAGTGCTCGGTAAAACATAAGAGGCAATAATTGCGGTTCCGATAATTATGCGCTGAGAAACATTACATGCATGGTTTTTTGCTGAATGAGATATGCGTATCTGGAGATTTGTAAGGAGCAACGACGGTTGTTCCTCTACAAGCTTAACTCTACGAGAAGCTTTGGTTGCCATGGATATTTATAGTGGCCTTGCTTATCTGCAAGTTTTGATTCTCGCGACAGTACCATTATCGCCTTAAAAGCAAGTCTGTAACATGTTTTTTGTCACATTCCCGTGATATTTCCTCATAATCTTGTATAGTATATGTGCTGTTGTTTGACATGCTTGCCATGGACATTGGTGGCCATGGATATCTGTGGCCTCAAATTTCCATGACATTTCCACTCCATCCTTTATAGCGCCTGTCATCTGTAGATAACTAATCCTACATTTGACATGCTTACCTTGGACATTGGTGGCCATGGATATCTGTGGCGTCAGTTTTCCTTGACCATTCCACTCCGTCTTTTATAGTGCCTGTCCGGTTGTTTGACATGCTTGCCATGAACATTGGTAACCTTGGGAATCTATGGCCTCAGATTTGCATGACCATTCCATTCCGGCCTTTTGTAGTACCTGTCTGGATGTTTGATATGCTTGCTATGGACATTGGTAGTCCTGTGGCCTCATAATAATTCCCCGGACAATTCACCTCCGTCCTAGATAACCCCTGTCTTTTTGTTTTCCAAGGTTACCATGGATATTATCTGTGGCCTCATGCATATCCCCATGACAATTCTAGCCCTTCCTTCTGAGAACTGCTATTTAATCACTGCAGGTTTCATCTACATTAAGGAAGAGTCACACCCACAAAACTGAATGAAACTGAGTATGAAGGAAGGCTGTGACTATTAATTTCATCTGAAGTCACAACATGTCAGGCACAAATTATTCGTAGAGACACCGCTCAGCATCAGGTATGGATACCAAAGATGGTGTATTTTTTATCAGTCGATGCTTTGCTGACCTTTCTTTTCTTCTACAGAAGCAATAGCTTGAATAGTGCATGATCTTCTGCTCGGATGTGAGTAATGACGTAATACATGTGTAAGTAAAATTGACAACAAATCAAGCGTTAGCCCAAAATATGGATTTTTCCTCCTTGCACTTCTATGCCTTCACATTGTTGACATCACGAGAAAACTGCTCATTGCTCTTATGACTGGCAATTCCCTGCATATGACTCTGTTCCGAGTCAGGCGTATCAAGTATCCAGTGTCGTGCAGCCCGCTGTATTGATATGATCATTCATATCGTGACTCAGATTATACAACATTGTATAATATATCTATATTCATGATTAATACATATATATATCAGTTCTCCAATAGAGTGTGCCCTGTGAACACCCATTGCCTGAATAGGTGAACATCCTGGCTATACTGTCCTGTATTAAATTTAAGCTTAGATGTGTTTGTCAGAAAGTTCATTCCGATTTCTAAGGATTTAAATAATTTATGTTGTTGCGTGTACCATTGATGATACAAAGGCGACTTCAATCAACAGTGAAGTTCCCTTATGACGGCAATATTTCTAAGTTACATCCGACTAGTAGTACAACCTGTAAAGGATTCTGCCAATGGCATTTAACCCCTAGGCCTGAAGACATCGCAGCCTGGCAAAAGGAAAACATGAAGCAGACTTCCTCTGGGTCGATGACTCGCCTGTGTACCCAATGGCGTATGTACGTAGTTATAAAAACTGCCCGTTCCCCATCGACCGCGATAGAGTTACGTGATCCAGGAGATGACCACAGTAAATCGCGAGTCGAGACAGTTAACCAACTCCCAGTAATTATTTTTTATCAAGTCTCGGGGTTTCTGGAAAATTTTGCGATGGTCTTTCTGGGGGAATTTTCGAGTAAACACGTTCCGACAGCCTTGACGTAGGCGAGACAACATCTGTTAGTATGAACACCGGACTTGTGTCAAATCTCCGGCTTTGATTTCTAGTCCTTATCAAATTTTGTTCCTTTACAGGTCTGTATATGTCTGCTTTACCAATAACCGTTTATGGCTTGGCCAGTTGTCCTTAAATTTATTTGCCATTTGCGTTCTCACGTGGTCCTTCAAATCAGTGATACAGACGGCTGAATTGAGGAAGCTTTTTCGTCAAACCTAATAACTTACTGCACTTTACTTGTTCCCTCAGTTAGGATTCGGTATGGTGTATTGTGGATACAGCAACCCGTCTCTAGAGGTTCTATTTCCTTCCGTCAGTAGTGCAAACCAGTTTGTATGTAAATTTAAACAACTGATGAAAGAAATAAGACGAAAAAAATATATGAATTAAAAGAAACTTTCTTATGGTAATTGATCAATTGAAGTGGCAAGTTTCTGCGAGGGGTATTTGGCTAAATGCTTAAGCTTTAAGCTACGAGAACCTAATCTGACGTTTTATTTGTGTGGCTTCAAAAGAGAACTTTATGTGGAAGTTTCTCTGTTAGGATCGATGTCTCACAAATAAAGCGAATCCCAAACTCCCTCTCTTGATATTGATTAATCTGAAGTTCAGAGAACGTTATACAAGTCAATAAAACTCCTACAATTTTAAGCTTGGGTCCAAGATGCGTCAGTAAATTTACAGACGAGACGGGAAACCCACCATCAGTGTCCGCCAGTATATGTCTAAAACCGCCGTTCCTTCGCCATTGAGACCTTGGATCCAAATCCTCTTCCACAACATGTCCAGCCTTCACATTGGCTGGGCTGCCACTGGGAATACCCTGCCTTGTTTCTGCCACGATTCTCTCCCCCTGGTTAATTGGGTCTATCCCTTATACCTTCGCAATTTCTTCACCCACACGTTCCCATTAGAGCGAAATCTACGCCATCATTTTAAGCAATTTGTTCACCCTCGGACTAAAAAAATTGCCTACAGGGGGCCTTACTAACTGTCTGGTTCTGGAGGAAAATCATGGGATTGAAGTGAATATAAGGCATCCCCAATAATGATGTTTTGTTGCATGACTTATGCATGTTATATAAGTTAATGCTATTTTATATAGACCTTTAAGCAGTTTTGGAAACCTTGCATGTATGATCTAGTTTTCTGTCATATGATCTATAAATATAAATGAATTCTCTGCTTGAAACTCTCTCATGTCCACATCTCACGTGTAATAATTTGTATATTTACTGACAGTCGTTTACAGAGTTGTTCTCTAAATCTATACTTTTCGATTTTCAGTGTAACGTACATCCTTTTTTAATTACCTGTTTTAATGATACAGTTGTCATCAAATCATCAAACGTTTGCGTAGATCAATCAGCGTTTCCTTTGCTTGCCTTAATTGGACAAGGACTCTGTAGATCCCTTCGCTCCCATTATTCGCGGGAGCTTGGTAACGTTACGTAATTAACTGTGCTCTTGGGTACAAAACCAGGTAAGACGTGCAAGTCTGCAAGCCACACGTGTGGAAGTTGTCCAGAAAGTTGACAATGACGGTGGTTTACCACCGCTTGTGGATGTGCTTATTATATAGGCAAATTAGGAACCTGTGAGTGGATGTGTCAGTTATAGGTAATTTATGACCCCATGTGTGGACAGGTCTGTTAGAGGCCAGTCATGAACCCGTGTTCATTGGGTCATTTCTAGGTAAATTATGAAGCCATATGTGGACGTTTCTGTTGCAGGGTAATTATGAACCCGTGTGGACGTGTCGGTAATAGGCCAGTAACGAAGCACTTTGTGCACGAGACGTTTATAGGCAAATTACAAACCTCTGTGTTTGGGAACATGTCAACTATAGACAAATTACAAACCTTTGTGTTGGGGATGTGTTAGCTATAGGCCAATTACAAACCTTTGTGTTGGGGATGTGTCAACTATAGGCAAATTACAAACCTCTTTGTTGGGGATGTGTTAGCTATAGACAAAGTACAAACCTCTGTGTTGTGGATGTGTCAGCTATAGGCAAATTACAAACCTTTGTGTTGTGGATGTGTCAGCTATAGGCAAATTACAAACCTTTGTGTTGTGGATGTGTTAGCTATAGGCAAAGTACAAACCTCTGTGTTGTGGATGTGTCAGCTATAGGCACATTACATACCTCTGTGTTGTGGATGTGTCAGCTATAGGCAAATTACAAACCTCTTTGTTGTCGATGTGTTAGCTATAGACAAATTACAAACCTCTTTGTTGGGGATGTGTCAGCTATAGGCAAATTACAAACCTCTTTGTTGTGGATGTGTTAGCTATAGGCAAATTACAAACCTCTTTGTTGTGGATGTGTCAGCTATAGGCAAATTACAAACCTCTTTGTTGTGGATGTGTCAGCTATAGGCAAAGTACAAACCTCTTTGTTGTGGATGTGTCAGCTATAGGCCAATTACAAACCTCTTTGATGTGGATGTGACAGCTGTAGGCAAATTACAAACCTCTTTGTTGTGGATGTGTCAGCTATAGGCAAATTACAAACCTCTGTGTTGTGGATGTGTCAGCTATAGGCAAAGTACAAACCTCTTTGTTGTGGATGTGTCAGCTATAGGCAAATTACAAACCTCTTTGATGTGGATGTGACAGCTGTAGGCAAATTACAAACCTCTTTGTTGTGGATGTGTCAGCTATAGGCAAATTACAAACCTCTTTGATGTGGATGTGACAGCTGTAGGCAAATTACAAACCTCTTTGTTGTGGATGTGTCAGCTATAGGCAAATTACAAACCTCTGTGTTGTGGATGTGTCAGCTATAGGCAAATTACAAACCTCTGTGTTGTGGATGTGTCAGCTATAGGCAAATTACAAACCTCTTTGTTGTGGATGTGTCAGCTATAGGCACATTACAAACCTCTGTGTTGTGGATGTGTCAGCTATAGGCAAATTACAAACCTCTTTGTTGTGGATGTGTCAGCTATAGGCACATTACAAACCTCTTTGTTGTGGATGTGCCAGCTATAGGCAAATTACAAACCTCTTTGTTGTGGATGTGTCAGCTATAGGCCAATTACAAACCTCTGTGTTGTGGATGTGTCAGCTATAGGCAAATTACAAACCTCTTTGTTGTGGATGTGTCAGCTATAGGCCAATTATGAACCAGTCATTATCATCATCAGGGCTGACGTTAAGCGACTTGAGGGACAGCAGCCGTCGTAAAACCCTAACGATGTGTGTTGGTGCGCTGTAATTTGAATCCATACACATATTCCATTTTGCGGCCTTCTTCTTCTTCTCACATTCTTAAATGTGAATATTAACTGGTTTAACAAAAATATTTCACTACAATAACAGAAAGTCTGATTTCTATTTGTGTTTCTTTCTTTTTTTTTAAACCTGGAATATCCAATGAGTGAACTACTTGATACTTTGAATTTATGTAGAAGTGGAAAGCAAAAATTACCCCAAATTTATAAATTTACTTCGCGTTGTGATTGTTTGGCAAAATCTCTTTAGCTAATCTTACAATAGGAATCACGCTGTGGGAACCCATATGTATGATACCGATAGTGCTGCTATTAAATCAATCTGTCTGACATAAAGGGTCATAAATCTGCCTACCGTGTTCACCACAAAGTAACTGCATGTTGTACATGCAATGACGAAGTGGTAGAAATACACAGATACTGTGCAGTGTACTAAATAACCCTCACCAATACGTACAGATATAAGGGATATTGTCTTTATAAGGTATTGGAGGCAGACACAGGCCCAAAGACTTTGAAAAAATAAGCCAAGGTCAATGAAAAACGATAGGATTTGTCTACATGACTAGACACACATGTGATACAAGTTTAATAAAAATCGTTTTAAGCTGATCTATAAATATAAATGATATAGGGATATGGCGTTTGCATGCCTGTCACAAAAACTGAAATGACACCAATGACTTTAATGTAATTGGCCAAGAACCTCAAAAATGAATAGGGTTCTTCCCAAAACCCAAGTGTAGATGAGGTATCAGTTCGATAAACCTGGCTACAAGGTCAAAGTCAAAGTCAAAGTCAAAGTCAAGTAGTCAAGGTCAAGGGAAACGGTAGGATCCTTGGACATGACTAGACGCACATGTGTGACAATTTCAATGAAAAAATCAAGAAACATCATGTTATCAAGCCTGTCAACACACAACATACATGACCCAATGATCTTGTGGAAACAGCCCAGCATGTGATATAAGTTTGAAAAGAGTAGAGATAAGCATTCGGGATAGGCAATTTCGGCTGAGGAAGAAAATATAATTGCAACTTTTCATTAAATGCAGAGAAAAGATGGTTTCTATATGAAGAAATCCCAAGGTAGTTCCGTTGGTATCTGTTATTAATCTGATATTGTTATGTAAATATCCCTGCATGTTAGCAAAAGCGTTGTACAGACTGTAGAATATTTGCGGTTTTAAACAAAGAATAGAGTTTAACTTTGGCTCAGCCTGTTTACCGTGTGAGACACTTGTAGGTACATCACAGGCTGGTAAACAATCAGTAGGACAGGTTCAGTACCTGGCAGGTGGTGAATAGGATTAGTTCGATTGTCGACATTATCTCCGGCTCGATGGGACAGATCTCCTATAGGAGGGATTAAGATAGCCCCAGTGGCAGCTTTCTTTGCACGAGGGCTAGACATAATGATTCAAGGTTATTTAGCCAGGAAACTGACATGGAGTATAACTAATGTTCATGACGGGAAGAGATTGATAATGAGGGGAGATAGTCTGCCATTGCCTTGTCAGCATCAGGCTGACTGGCCTCTCCTGTACAGCTCCCTTTATCAACTGGTTAATCAACATAACCAAACAATTCTGACAAACCTGATTTAGATTCCTTTTGCAAAAATAAGCATGCTTTTTGTTATTCTCATGTTTTCATCAAGTATAAATATCATATAAAGGTTTCAGTTTGGCTATTGCTGTCCAGCTCATCTCAAAGACAAATCTTATACGTGAATTGTACTTCGATCCTTCTCTATAGGTGGCCACTGAATGAAATTCCTATTCTCTCCAGTCAGATTTACCTCAAAGGGTATTTGATTTATTTCAAAATGATGTATATACACTGTATCTATACAATAGGCATGTTTTGTAAACTTTCACGGTTCCTTTAATTTCTCTCGTATACTATGTATATTGCATAGTAAGTGAGGGAGCACGTAAACCATTTGGCAGTTTTCATGTAAATGTAAACAAGAAGACATTTCGCACAGTCAGTCATCCATGGAATTTGCTATAAGAGCCGACGAGATTGCCGCATTGTGTGATCATAATATAAAAGAAATGGAGAGTAAAGCCACAGCAGTGTAGGCTGTGTGATAGATTGCAAATGGTAACTGATAACCGAGTGAAATCAGGCATCCGGCCAGTATGGTTTTATTCTAACTGGTCGCGAAAATATACTACAGGAGTTGTTTGATACAGTGTATCTGCAGGAGTGAAATTATCATGTATATAGGCCTATATAGTCGTGTAATGAATCCATCCACGAAACCCAAATCATGTAGGCAGTAGATTGAAGATGTCATAAATGACAATTTCAGCTTTCTGATTACTGGATGCCAGATATATGATTTTGTCTGGCTGTGATTCGTGTGAGGGGAGCGAAGTAATAGACTAACATGTATGTCGAGGCTGACGTGTCTTCCACGAAAGCCCTCCGTGCCTCTGCCTTGTATGGAGCAGCAATCCGGATTCCTGGTATTACGCAGGGTGGACTCCCAACGGGCCTCACGATCTCAACATTCAATGCAAATGCGCTTTTATCACAATAAAATTGTCAAAAAAAATCAACGTCATTTTTGCCCAGATAAGATAGAGCATGCATCCAACCACTAAACACAGAAAGTTCTACCTCGACTGAGTAAAATATGTAACTCTGCGATTGGTTGAAATGGCGATAGAAAGGCGCCTGCAGCCACATGTGAAAGTCACACTAGGCTTTGCTATGCCATGATTGCCTGCATACAGAACAGGCCCCAACGTCTAGACACTTTATGCGAAGCCCATAAATTCCGAACACCACTCTATTTGCGTTGAATATTAATGCTTTCACCAAAGGTTCTGGAACACACAATCGGTATACGATACAATTCTCCGTAGTCAACGAGAACGACGTCATATGCTCGCATGGTCACTCACTAATTTCACCCTTTGCGATACCTACCAATGAACCTAGCTGCACACGACCACAAAACTCCCCCTTGGACGATGACAGGTGGGAAATATAAATTTTGTTACATCCACTTACATCTGTGACGTTGTTACATGACTTGAAGATACTAGATGTAGTAACAAAACCAAACAGGGTGTCTCATTCACATACTGGTTTTGACTGAAGTCACACCTTGAAGTAAAAAGTCAACTAACAGTCTTACACTTGGCAGAAACCTAGAACTGAGCCGCGGTTGTCCAAAGCTGACAGATGCATTGACAGTTGAGTAGATGTCTTCTGAAGAGACATGTCTTGATAATGTAACAGAAGCTATCAAACCTTGACAGACGCCTTGGTACTGACGAAGACGTGACTCAAATCTGGCCATCATAATATGCCAGAAGACAGGACTAATTCCATGGCAGTGAAGGAGATGGTATCCAAATTTGAGTAACTAATTGACAGTGAAACAGACGCTATTCAAATCTGGCTAATGACTTGGTAGTCAAACAGATGACTACCCAAACTTTACTAACGACTTGGCGGTGATATAGACGCTATTTGAATTTGATTAATACCTTTCCAATGAAACAGAATGTACCCAAATCTGATTAACAGCCTTCCGTACTAGTGAAATAAGCGGTATTCAAACTTTATCAACACCACGGTAATGGTGCAAGTGCTGAGAAAATTTGACTTCTGCTGATGATGATATTTAAGGCCGTAGTTTTGTATTAGTATTAGTTCAATTTTAACTTTAGACCAGACAGCCGACAACTACAACCTACAAAGTTCAGATCTGATAATGTATGGCTGTGAAATGAATGCATTTATTTATATGTGCATCTGCTGTCATTGTATAGGAGCGAGTCAGAAGTATAGATGAGCTTGGTAATGTATGATTACAGGAAAATATGAACGAATGTTTGTATTCTGCCTTCTCAGAGTTGGCCTACCTATAAGCATATAAGTCGTTCAGACTTTAATAGCTGGAATATTGTCGCCTAACTTTCACATAAGAAGTACATGCTGTTTCTACCAATATATTGCAAAAACAAATGGTGTAGTTTTAAAGCAAAAAGTGCTGGCAATTCTGTAACCATTAATTTTTGCTGTATATTTACACTTTGGTGTAGAAACGTTTACACCATATCTTATAATCCTGCAGGAATAGCGTGTAAACTAACACCAAAAATTGCAGCATTATTTTTATGCTTGAATTCACTGTTCCAGTTTACATCACTTAGTGCATTCTTCTTTGAAGTGTGCACTTAGGAACGGCTCTACAGCCGAATCTCACATAATGTTAAGTTAGATTTCCCCGCTGTCATTTTTGTCAAACATGCGTGATCATAAGGGGGAACGACGGCACTAGGGGCTCGTACCACCGTTTACATTCGCAATTCTGTTCATAAATCCATCAGTGACACGCAAAATTTGTCCAAAACTTTGTGACTGAAGTGTCAGAAGTCCATTGTTTCCCCCAGGTAATCCGGATTTCTTCGCCCATATGATTGATTGCCATGGTGTAAGGATTGAAGTTAAACACTACCAAAAAATTATTATACGGTACAACACAGTTCAGGCGTCATAAAATAGTCCTGATGCTTTTCGTAGGAAGCTCTCGCCGTGAACAGCATATGGCTATGGCCTCTGTCATGCTCTCATCGGGAACAGGATCTGGTTATAGCCTCTGACTTGCAACTTGGCCTTGGAATGAATTACAGCATAAGTGTTATTTTCCTTCCCGTTTGCTGTTGTAACATTACAACTTTCTACATAAAACTTACAGCGCTACAGTGTTAGTGGACGCTGAGGATAATGGCATATATATGTAGCAAATTCGCGCTGTGTCCTAAATGGATCTTCTGCGGTGAAATATGTGTCACCGGCCCAGCTCTGACAATGGCAACTTTTTATGCCCTTATATATAGTCCTGTGGCGGAGACTAAGCTTATGTCCATAGCGTTTTACCTTCCATCATCAGGCTCCTGGGATCTTCCGGTTTTGCAAAGTATACAGGGTGCTGGAAATTATATTAGGTATCACAGGACGCGCCTTGACGCCAGTATTTTCAGGAGATCTGTGTAATTCTCTACGACCAGCGATTTTTATTTCATTTAATGGTATTTTCAATACGCTTTCTAAAACGACAATACTGTTGGTTCAAAAGTGAGTACCAAGTAAGCCCTTTAATGCTCGCTGTACTGAGGGCCAAATCATGTAAGGGTCGCTATACAGTTATTGATGAGGACCAAGTCATACAAGGCGAACTGTACTCTCGTCACTGGTTACCAACCTGTCTTGGGCCCGTTGAACTCCCATTTCTGATGACCAAACCGCTCTAGGCTCTAGATAATTTCATGACTGACGACCAAATCGTATAAGGGTCGCTGTACTCTCATTAATGAGGACCAAGCCATGTAAGGCTCGCTGTACTCTCATCATTGAGGACGAAACCGTATTAAGGTCTCTCTGCTCTCGTCAGTGATAACCAACCTGTATTAGGCTCGTTGAACTTTCATCACTGATGACCAAATCGTATAATGCTCGCTCTAATCTCATCATCAATGAGGGCCAACCCGTATTATGTATGCTCTACTCTCGTTGCTGAGGGTCAACCAGTATAAGGCTCGCTGTACTCTCATTACTGATGACCATACCGTATAAGGATAGCTGTGCTCTCATCATCGAGGGCCAATCCGCAAAGAGTTGCTGTACTCTCATTGCTGAGGGTCAAACCTGATAAGGATCGCTGCACTCTCATTACTGAGAATCAAACCGTACGAGACTCGCTCTAGTCTCAACAATGAGGGTCATCCCGTATAAGGCATGCTATACTCTCATCAATGGTGGCCAATTCCTACAAGGGTCGCTGTACTCTTTTCAGTGAGGGCCAAACAGTATAGGTGTAGCTGTGCTCTCATCAGTGAGAACCAACTCATATAAGGGTCGCTGTACTCTTACTACTAAGGGTTAAACCGTATAAGTGTAGCTGTGCTCTCATCAATGAGGGCCAACCCATACAAGGCTTCTCATTACGGGGATCAAACCATATAAGGATCGGGGTCAACAATGATGACCTAACCGTATAAGGGTAACTGTGCTCTCATCAATGAGTGCCAACCCGTATAAGGCTCGCTGTATTTGCATTAATGCCGTCCGCATTATAGTGTACTGTGTAAAACACCAACCAATCAGATACACATAACCATGCCTACAACTGAAATATTGTCTAGAAAAGCAAAAGCTCCATTTTGCTTCTATTTGACATGATACAACCACAATGCATTCTGCGATAAAATTAATTATTGAGTAATCTTAATTCGCGGAGAATTTTGATTATCTATACAGAGTATGTGAAAGTGAACAATTCTACGATTAAATTATGGAGTGGTTAATTTCCTGAAATAATATCTGGCACACCAGCGTGTTTGTCATTGCAATATGAGTGTGTGAAAGACAAGAAGTTGGCACTTGGCACAGCAACGTGTTTGCTACTATAATACGAGTGTTTATTTATTTCTTTACCTATTCTCCGTGTGTGATAGACAGCATGTTGGAACTTAACACAGCAGTGTGATTCTTACTATAATACGAGTGTGTGATAGACAACATATTGGTACTTGGCACAGCAGTGTGTTTCTTTCTATAATACGAGTGTGTGATAGAGAACATATTGGTACTTGGCACAACAGGATGTTTGTCAGTATAATAGAAATGTGTGATAGACAACATGATGGTACTTGGCACAACAGTTTTTGCTTCGCCATAATACGACTGTGTGATGGACAACACATTGATACTTGACACAGCAGTTAGTTTGTCCCTGCAATACTAGTGTGGGAAGGACAACGTGCTGATACTTGGCAGAACAGTTAGTTTGTCCCTGCAATACGAATGTGGGAAGGACAACATGTTGATACTTAGCGCAGCAATGTGTTAGTCAGTATAATACGAGTGCGTGATGGATAATCTCCATGCTCATTATCCGCGGATATGATGAGACTTAGGGGTAGTAATTGTGTGCTGTGTATAAGCGGCATAACCAGGATTCTGGTGGGCCTGTCTGAAATTGGCGTGCCGCACTCCTGGGGACCTCGACAGCGGCACTAGAGTAACAATCCTTCCATTGAAGGACATCGGAATTCCTGGGTGGTCCTTTAGTACTTGACCATATACAGCTTTCTGTGATAGATGAGTCTCTTGGTGGGTTTCATTACCTCTGTTGCCATCTAACCACATAATTTTCCCCGACACATGTCCCCTTTTCATTGGCCCTTTCTCTTGGGTTAACTCCCTACAGTCCCGGCTACAGCTCCAGTCTGCTCAACATGTTGGCAAAAATGGGCCTAAAAATCGTCAGATGTGGACTATGTTTGTCCATTATTTATTTTAGGCCTCACACAAGCGCCTTCAAACACGGGTGGTCAGTACAGAACACAAAAGCGACGAACTTCAGTGTTGGGAGTTGAGCTATACCCGGTTCTTTTTCAACCAGAAACTGTTGTTAATGCAACTTTGATGTAAGCTTGGATAAGCTGGAAATCAGTGGCCATGAGGATATGTATGGTGGTCGTGATAAGCCATTTTCCTCGCCCTGTTACCGTCTGGATGATTAGGATCACAGATAACATTGATCTGAAGCTTATTACCCTCGCTGGATCAATTAACGAATCGGAGGCGGAGTTGTGAATCGCCATTGAGTGTTGACCCACTCATCGATACGTACACGTCAATCACCAGTCTCAGCTAAAACCTTTTAAAATATGGCACTTGTAAATCGCTGCTTGTCGGCAATATTGCTGTTGTGTTTGGAATACGTGGAGATCTATAAATGCCCATTTAAACAAAAAATACTCGGCAATCTCTTAAACCGGCGTTGCACACTCGGCCCCCTCGGCCAGACGCGCTGTTATAAACTGGCGTCTAACTGCGCTGCTTGTCAGTATTGTAACATACCTCAGCCGGGTACGCCAGAATAAAAGTGTTTGAGTCCAGGTTAACGGTCTCCCAGACTGGTATCTGGAGGTGTATGTCAGCATCACCTAGTTCTTCTGTCCCTCCCTGTCACCCCTTGGCGACAGATCTCGCGGGGCAATCCCTAATGGTTTCTCCTGTCTTCTGTGTCCTTCATCTTGCCTGGCGTTGAATGGATTTAGTACATGTTCGGGGTTTGGACGTTTCCAGAATGACCGGTGTTGTCCTCCAGCAGGTAAGGGGTGATATATGACCGCTAACATCATTACTTTCTCTAGCCATTCATTTAGTAGAGGTGCCAAGACTATTTCCGAATGAGTAATCCCGGCTAAGTCCGTTTGTATTATCTCGAAACAGCCATTTACACTTAAGAACATACTTTCGAAAGTGTTTGATTGTGTAAGGGTGAGTTACGTGTTCTGGTGTTACAGTGCTGGTTGGCGTAATTAGTCGGTCTTAGTATTTACTACATGGGGCTCCTGATGACAAGAAACACTGTCACTGGGTAGACCTCTTGTGCCGTCAGTCTAGGCAATCACGCCAAAGCTTTATTAAAAGAATGAACGTTTAGGTATTGATCCAAGGCAGCGTCCACGGAGGCACCGCTTGTCCGTAGCCGCCAAACTCAGGGGACTGCATTACCAAAATGGATCTAACCCTCATATAGGAAGGATGTAATATTTCACATCGGATAGAGCTGTCTAGATGTCTCCGACTGAAACGAACGTTCCAACTCGATAACATTCATAGTTTCGGCAATAAGACAAGTCTTTACACTCTCGGTGTCTCAGTCTATTCAACTTGCGGCTGGAACGTCTAGATTTAGGATTCGTCTGCTGTTATCTGCTTACAAAGATTGATTTTGTAAAGGACAAAGCTGTTCTCACTTATACAGGTAAAGTCAGGTAACATCGACCCTTAATCTCAGCCAATAAATTTGCCGTGTCAAGCAAGTTTTGCAAAAGATATGCGAATAAACGGTAGCCTAACTATTTTAATGGAAAGATTGCAATTTACAGGATTTTCGTAACACTACCTACTTTAAATTATTTTCCATTTTTAACTATATTTGGGCCTTGTGTTCTGTAGTGTCTTTAACGTTTGAGAAACATGAATATTTAATTATGGTCTAAATACCAATATTACCCCTGAAGGTTCCACGTGCTTGAAGTTGTGTAAGAAAACGATGCCTTCCTTTCAGTTAGCGTGACTTTTCTGTTAAAAAATGTTTCAAATTCAATTTTCAAATGTTTTGCTGTATTGCAATGTTATCAAAACCAGGCTTGAGATCATCTTTGCATCCGTTTACATTTTACGTGTTATGCAAACTGTTTAATTACAATGTAGATATCAATTACTTAAGTATTTTATCGATCAAAATTACTACTCTATTGTATAATCTACGCTTACTTCGTGCTTGGTTTTCTAGAAGAATGTTACCATTTCCGTTTTCCGGGATATGTCGTTCCTCCCCGACAGCATAAAAAAGGGTTATATTGTTAGCGTCTTCTATTTGAACTTGTTAAACTATTCATACGGTTCAACATCTCTTGCGACAAAACCAATTACTGACTGCTGAGGACTGTTATTATGCAGCTTACCCCATTAACTGTTGAGACGTCTCCTGTCTGGCTCAACGAGTAAAATCAACAACATTCTTGTCGTTTTTCAAGATCCTTAACGTTTATTTAAATTTGTCTGTCCTTGCATGGAATGGTTACAGAACAGGAAATATATTTCATTGGAGTCAGGTACATGTGGAAATGTAAGTCTATATGAGTCAAGAGAGCTTCAGGAACTTGATTTAAATGAAAGAAGAGCTGTCATTATCTTGCTTTAAAAAAGCTAACACTATATTATGAAGCTGATATATGTCTATCAGAATTATAGTTGAGGAAGGTTTAATGGAAATGGCTTGTTCTTATTATCTGTTATATAATTAGTGTTTTGCATAGAGTTTAATTTTGTTACACTAATTACCTGAATGAAAGATAATTAGAACGGTGTTAGAAAATTTCTCAAGCATAAGTAACCTCCGGCATGCAGTGATGGGCACAGAGACATTTTTCAGGTATACGGCCAGGCAGCTCTGTCACATTTTTTGTAACACTTTGTGATATTTTCACCCAGATCTACAACAAAAGCATTTATAACTTTGATTGGGTTTCCTGAAAAAAATTCAAGTTACTTTGAAGGCCTGAAGGAGGCTAGAATCTCTAGAGAATAGATTCTTATTCCGAAGGCGATATAATCCGATATATGTCCAGAGAGTACACGGACATCTGCCATCGAGTGATTGTAGCATCTTCATATGCCCATTCCTAAGAGCTGTCTAAAACACCCATGAAGTACAGCTTAACATTCTCCATCATCCTGTACGACAGCCACAGACTGATGGTTAGGCATTCCTCCAGAACTCTTTAGTAAAGGTCTCATAGATGATGGCGGATTAACCAGTAAGTGCAGGTTTTCTGCACAGTGTGCAGGCCTGTACACTTTTTCCCTCTGTTGGCAAAACCACATTGTTATGCCAGTGTTATTTGAATTTTAAAAGTTCATACTGAGCAAACAAATAATAAATAAGTTTTCTATTATAATAATGTTAGGAGTATTATTGTAGTATTATTTATGAATATCATATGAATATTGATGTATTGATGTGTAGAGTAAACGTGTTTGAAATCAAATTGTGGAGTAATTCGAGAGTGTTTGACGTTCGCGTAACGAACTTAGATCAGAGCTTTAGAATTTATACACGAATATGATTTAAAGCAATTACATGTGATTTACTTAAATCCTCGAGATTGCATTTGTAACTGTCAACTTGGCACTTTGCGATTAGCACTCAGTTATAAATCACTACCTGGCAAACCTGAGCGAACGTTTGTTATTCTCGTCTAACTATAACCTGCATATAGACAATTCTGAGTTAAGCGTGTTATAGATAAATGGGCATTAGGATGTGATACTTTGCGCTCGCCCTTGAGTCCCTGAGGTGCTTTGCCTTCCCTCGGGGTACATAGACATTGATACAGACGACTAACCAATTATACAGGCTTAAATGATCATTCCTGTGGCTAATTCTGGAAACCCATACCAGGATGTTATTCCCGAGAACATGTGAGTGTTAAACTCACGATGCTCTGCATGTGACGTGTTTCCCCGTAGCTATGCTGAGTTACGCCTGGAGAATTCAAGGTGGCAAACACGTTACATAGATATACATAAACTATAAATGGCTTCAGCTTCGACCAATGCTGGAATATGGACACATGTTGGCAGTGGTGTTAAGAAAACATCTCAGTATTCATAACTCCGAGGTGTCATCATTTAAGTTAGAAATTACCTAGTAAAAGCCGGGTTTTGTGAATTGTTGGGGACAGTTGATCGGTGAGGAAACATTGTACATTTGATATAGTAGGAACCTTGTATGTTTATTGGTAAGCACCATCCCTTATTCGTCTGTTACGGTCACATGCTGTAACTGGCACGAAAGGGAAAATTGCACCACAAAATGTTGTGATTTGTATGGTTATTTTTTTTACCCACCTAAAATCGTGACATTTTTCATGACACCGTTTTCATGATAATAAAATTAAAGGCACTGTCATTCCAGGATTGGTCCGTCTAATATCGCACAGATTAGAAATAAAAGTCCAGTAAAAATCGTTCTGTTCTGGTGTTTTTCAAAACTCGGTGGCCTAATGTGATGTATCTAATATGTTATGTAGTCAAATATCGACCGATTTGAATGGATTGGGAAAAAGCAGTTTGCTGAATGAAAAACGGCGGTATGTGGATCACACTTTAGCCTGCATAAATGTCAGCGTGTGGTGATGGGCGAATGATATGTGTTGGGTAACAGGCTTTCAAGGAGGTCGTAAATTCTGCGGAGATGTCATCCGCCACTGGCCATCTAAATGCTCTATGTGGCTGCGTGCCAGTTAGTTGATTGAGATTTGTTTCGAACAGTAAGTTTTCTTGCGATGCGATAGATGTTCATGAGAAAAAAACAAGGCTGTGATAATTAGGCCCATGCAGAAGTCCATCAACTTATTTGAGTTTCTGTTGTCCTTACACTTATTACACAAGAACATTCCAATATTATTACGCAATTTACCCGTACCCGTCATCAGTTGTTGAGGTACCGGAGTGTTTCTCAGATTATTCCATTCCAGTTTAGCTTTACTAAGCCAATTGTAAATGCTGCATAATTTTTTTTATGCATGTATGTAATTATGTCTTTCTGGAGAGCTCAACAGTAGTTCATGTCTGGGATGATAACAACTGCATATGAATACATTCAGACAGAATCTATATCTTTACGATTCTGTCCATGCCCCTGGATCATGAAGCTGTCTTCGATTTAAGTGAGATTTTACTAGACACAAGGTATTATTCCTGGGCTTTGATATGAACTTGAACTCTATTTTTCATCTCTGACACAAAAAATCTGATACAACTCTTGATGTTGAAGTAAAAATTCTTCAAATCGGTCACAAGTTTAAGTAGCAAACAGTTTTGAAGTTAACATTAAGTCTGACGTAAATCTAAGAATGCTTAGAGAAACCCGGAGCCCTGTGTATCCCATTTTGTCAGGCAGAGATATAAGCCGGGTGAATCCACTTCAACACATCACTATCTGCTTATTAAGGGATCACTTAATACAGCCAGGCTATACCTTGCAGTGATGTCCATTATATTCAACTCACAAGCTCTCTCGCTACAGGGGCACTCTCTTAGCAGCCGATCTGCCCTGTGCCTCTGTCGGTTGAGCTCAAGAGGTATGTCAGTTACCTGGCGAAGTCTGGTTGTTTCAAAAGCGGTTTTCCTCAACTATTCACCCGACCACCGTCAGATATGAAATATTCTTGAATTCACCTTTAAACTTCATTTTCTCTCTCTCTCTCTCTCTCTCTCTCTCTGTATATATATATATATATATATATATATATCCATCAAGCAACACCAGCTATGGGATTTTGACCTTGAACACTGTCCTTTTGCGAAGGTATGTGTTTTCGCGGTTAATAAATGGATGTATAGTTTTAAATCTGTTATCACCTTAAGCGTATAGTTTAGTGGGTACATATCATATGCGTTTGAATTTTTGTTGAAAGAAAACCACGCTTTCACGAGAGGTTTGTTGTTATAAAACCAAACAACGTATGTAAAAGAATGAATGATTATGGCTTAACGCCACATCGTCAATGTGTTAGCCATAACGTGGCGAGTATGTAGTAGAAGTCGAGTAAGAAATAGTGAAATTCAACAGATGTGTGCCTATGGATTACACATATCAAAATATGCTTAGCTTCCAATTAACCGCAAAACCTCCTTTTCATGGTATTGATATGTCTCAGCATTGCAATCATCTTCAACACAACATCTGCGATACCACTTAAACACTTCGCTGTCACTGACGCTTTCATCCTGCCTAGGTCGTATTACCAGACTATGATGTATCACTGATTTCTTCTGAGGCCTTTTCCCATCGCATAACATAACGGCTTTCACCAACGAAACATGTACAGAGATCACTTTATGTAGTAGAGCCCGAGAACTGATAACAGGGTTAGTCACTATATGATGTTTTCTGCTGTGTGGCACATTCTGTTTCTGGCCTATGTTTACTTACCGATGCGAGGATTCGCTTAAAGATATAAGCAGATCATAGTCGTTGTGAGTATATTCAACTGAAATGTTTTCACTATAATACTGAAATAATAATATATAATATTTCACCATGATATATGGTTGGATATCTTTCACGAGAAGTCATAGGGGCACTGCTTTCAGGAGTTATATGTAGCTGTTTCACTCAAGCCGCATGATTTTATGACTGTTGGGGCACTTTAGCTGGCAAAGCTTTGTTTTACTGTAACACATCAACTAATTCACAGACTGTAGTTGTATTTCACTGACACATTACAGCTTTGCCATGTGTGTATTCACTTGAGCCATAATTCCACTTAACACAGGTCTAGGGGAAGCATATACATTTCATTCACGCTAGGCGGCTGATGAAAGCATAAATGAGATACATATTTTTGATTAATGATGACTTATAAATTAGACTAAGCACGAAAAATTTGGATACCGACTAAATTTACTCATCTATGAAATTCCAAGCATAAATGAAAACCGCTGGCTGCATCTCTTACATGATTTCGTTCTGCTTTTCAAAAATTATCTTCCATCTTAGTTATTAGTTGAACGCTGTTCTAAGAATTAGTTTTGCTTGTATTGACACGAAACGTCTAATTTCGATTGGAATACCAGTCTCCACTTAATCCATAGCTCTGTTACACATCGTTTAGCTCAGTTATAGTTAGTAGCATTAGCCTTCCCAGGTCACAGAGACTTGATTAGACCCTTCCCAGGGGTATTTCATTTGTTTAGTAAGGTTAAAAGATGTCATGACGACGTTGCTATTAGACAGGGGCCCGTTTTTCAAAGCTGGAGTAAGGCTGCGACTGGGTGTAAGCCTGTCGGACGTTTTGTCGCAGGAACGACTGACCGTCTTACAAAGCTGGAGTAGCTGCGACTCGATGTAAAGTTGGCTGCAAATTTACATCTACTCTCTGGCAAACGTAAATTCCGTAAACATGTTAAATATGGTGGCGCTTGTGGTGTTTTTCACACACACTTTAAGCATTGCAGCGACTTTACTAAGACGCTACTAGGAGCTGACAGAAGCCGCTACTAAAGCAGACGTAAACTTCTACGTCTGACGTAAGCTACTCCAGCTTTGTAAGACGGGCCTCAGGACGTTAAGGTGTAAGATTTGGCCACTGTACCTTGAGAGTCGTCCTTCATTAAACCCAGTGACATCCTCAAATCAGTTTAGAGGTAAAGGAGAAAGAATCAGCTTGTTTTAAGTTGATATTTTTGTGACCAAGCCATGAAGGTATATCGGAAGGGGCTACAAATAAAGAGATCCGACCTCTAAGGTAATACAGTAAGGATCACGTGGCCTGTCGGAATCCAGCTTTTATGTCAACTTCTGCAATAAAAGCATGGGGTTATAAACATCTAAAGTCGTTCAAACAGCATGCTATAATGGGTTCGTTCTGTTTTAAAGGCAATAAAGTTGGCTTGCTTAAAGCACTTGTAAACAGATTGTCGTTTCTTTGGGATCCTTGTAAGCAAAATAGTACAAAACAGAAGTTCAAAGTAATACATGTACATGACTTCTTAAAAACTGGTTTCAGTGCTGTACGTACCTTTGAAGAGCTACCCTTGAAACCAGTTTTAATTAATGATCTGCCTAAAACATCTAAATCCCATGTAACATGAGGGTTCTCTTTCCTTTAGAGCTGGCCATGCAATCAAAAACACTGGGATGTTCTCTATCCTCGGACCTGGGTCTGGTAGACAGTGTTTCTCCTTTTACCCAGTGTTGAGCATTGGTTTGACAATCCCAAGTGGCCTGTTTAGAATAGTGCCTGTTTGTTTTGATTGCTTCTTGATGTCTTCTGTTAGCCATAAATTAGATTGAAGACACCAACGAGGAATACTATGAGGCCCATTTTAGGTCATTGGCTCATTACTCCCTAGTTTAACTCTCGGAACACTGTCAGACAGCAACGACAGCTCACAAACGAGCGTGGTACAAGATTTGGATACTGATTTAATTCGTCCGCCGAAAACATTCCTTGAGTCTTTCCGACAGCATTGAGACTGCTGACGGTTTCTTCTTATGTGATTCCATATTCAACCTGCGGATCGTGGTGGATTTCCCCAAGCTCTCTGCCCCGTTTTCTCCCACCAAAATGTATAACCGAAATATTCTTGAGAACGGCGTAACATACCAATTAAATAAATAAGTGAATCAATCCTATAATTTCTTACTTCATATACTTTATTTTTTCTTTGGTGATTTGCGCTGAATTTCTGGAAAATGGTCTTGTGATAAGTGACACAGAATACCCTTTCTGGTTGACTACTGGTACACCAATGTCTGTTTCAACCCCAAGGTCCAGATGATTTGACGAGGGGTTCAGCTGTTCATGTGTTATTACCTATAATTGAAAATAAAACCGTTGCCTTTCATAACCATTCTGAGCTTGTCATCAAGAGCTGTGAAACGTTGGGTCTATGGTGGAATAAATTATGACAGTCCATGGTGGCTTTCTTTTGATTTGGTCGTAAATAGTACATTCTGATCTTTTTCAGACAATCTATCAATCAATCGACCAGTCATAGGGTGTTTACAAATCATATTTGTTTTGTGCACACATTGTTGTGGGCAAATACAATGTGAACACCAAGGGTTGGCGTGTCTACAAATAATGAAATTAAATTGTGGTATATCTTGTCGGATGATACACGACAAAGCAGTTTCTCCGCTAAGCGAGAAACATGACAAGCAGGTTTTTTTTAAATACAGTCTTTTTATTTGAAAAATTAACTTTTCGTTTATTTAAACATTTTCGTGAAATTTCACGTGACCAGGGACAGGTTATTTTAACGAGTTTCTGTCGTTTTGTGCGGTAAATTTTAGGAGGTACCGTTATGAAATCATACCCTAAAACAAGCAATTACTTTCCTTGTTTTTCCATGTGCACCATCAGAGCTTGTCGGTGATTAAGGAGACAATTATATGAGTTTTTATCTCATATATATATGTAGTCATGGGAGCTTGTCGATCATTTCTGGGACCACTATGTCCTTTACTGTATGTGACCACTGTGTCCTTTACTGTATGTGTGTACTGTCTTCGCGGCTTGTCGGTCATTCCTGGGACCACTATGTCGCTTATTCTATGTGTGTACTGTCTGCACGGCTTGTCGGGCATTCCGAGGACCACTATGTCTGGTCTCCACGGCTGGTCAGTCCTGTATGTTTGTGCTGTCTTCAAGGCTTATCGGTCAATCCTTGGACCACTATGTCTCTTACTGCATGTGTGTATGGTCTTCACGGCTTGTGGGTCATTCCAGGGACCCCCATATCTGGTCACCAGGGCTTGTAAGTCCTATATGTATATACTGTCTTCACGGCTGTCAGTCATTTCTGTGACCACTATGTCCCTTACTGCATGTGTGTACTGTCTTCACGGCTTCACGTCATGCTTGGGACCACTATATGCGTTATTTTAGATGTATTGTGTCATCACGGGTTGTCGTTCATTCCTGGGAACACTGTGTCCGTTCATCACGGTTTGTCGGCCATTCACGGATAGCGTGGCATCTAAGGTCGTTTTAATCAGTCGCCTTCATTTGCTTGGTTTGGTGGGTCGGACGGGCTGGTAAACCCTCGTCATGTAGATGTGACCCCTGCCAAATGGCTTCATATTGAATTAAGCCTTAAGCCTTGATCATTCAGGCACCCTTTACACAGACGACTGTTTTCACTAACTTCAGCCATGCGCAGACATTTAAAGTCATCTAATGTTTAGGAGATGAATGTGAGTGTTTCGTTTTCAATAGTTTTCTCGTCCTTGTTTCCGCTTGAATCAAGCGTGGGTTGCATCAGGCTCAGAATGTAATGAATCGGTTGTGTTGATTCGTCGTCTTCATCTCACTCGCTTAACCTCACTAACACCAAGTCTGTGCTGTCCGATCACTCAAGCCGCACAGCTACTTACCGGAGCCCAGCAAGATCGATCAGTGAATCTTCTGGAAAACACATTCCGAATTGAGCGGCCAATCCGGCCCTGGACAATACGCCTTCTCTGACAAGATTAGATCTTTTAGACAAGTTTAACAGACGACCGTAGCCAGGACCCCACGTGATTAAGGTAGAGGGTGATAAGTACATCAGTTGCCCCCAAATTGTTCTCAGCTCACATCCAAGGCACCGAGCACCCCCCGAACAACATTACTTAGCTTCCCTCTAAAACCTATCTCAGTTGAGCAGTGTCTGGTGGAAATTTCCACAAGGACAAAGACTAACTGTGATAACTGAATTACACATTTACCTAAGTATTTCTGGGATTGCTCGGTCATCAGCCAGCCAGGTCGTTACCTAACTCATCCTGACATTGGACATGAAACGCGACATTAGCCCACATCTCTCCAGCCTTCTCTCATCAATAACGAGCTTAGAGGCCCATATACGCAGCCTTTAACATGCTCCCTTCATTTCCTTTTTTTGCCACTTTTCCATTCACCGTAAATGGTTGGGCTTTTGGGGATTGTTGTTCACGGTGAGCTAGCAATAGCCAGGCGAGTCACATTTCCAGCCCGCTATTTATGTCTTTGTTAGGCGTTGCGATTCTCCATGCACGTAACATCGATGATTAGCTGAGGATCTCCCGTTGTGATTCCAGGATGGGAAACTAGGGCATCCCGTTGACATCGAGTTTGCTTGTCCTTATAGAGAGATGTGAGCTCAGTATTTTGTTGTATGATGCTGCTTCACGGCCGAGAAAAAGAACAGTGTGGAGAAAAAGAACCCACAAGGCGATCAGAAATCATAGCCACTTGTTCTATAGTCGGAGGCTGAATTGAATCATAATCGAAGGCCTAGCTGACAACTTGTAACTTTAGAATCAATGCAAACAAAGATATAGCGAACTACTATCCAAGGCGATATAGTTATGTTTGCATGCTAATGTACGGTATTTAGTGACGGACTTTGTCTGTTTCTGTCCGCCAAGTGACCACGGTATCCCATCCTTTCCCAAATTATGACAAAATTCAGCCTATTTTTATATTAAAACGGCTAACGGTCTCCATTTGTTTTCCGATGCACGTGTAATATAGAACCATGCCGTGCTAATGGGTGCAGAAACTGATACATAATTCGTCACCGTAAGATATTTACTCAGCAGTTTAGTTCTATATACGTACAGCCATTTTTATTTGGCCATTTCATTACTCCCATGAAAAACTATATTAATCATGAAGTATGTGGTATAATGCAACAAAGGTCTGTGTACACTTAGCTATATGGAGGCTCATTTTATTACAGAAAGGCTGAGTTGAAGTTTATATGTTATTCCAGTAACAGAACATGTAAAATCCAGGAAATTATCTCGATATAAAATATTTAATATACCATTTTGAAATCTCTCCCGACAGCTCTCAAAAGGTTATTTGCTTCATTTTGAAGTTGACAAACCTGCAATCAAACCATGAATTATAGGGAGACTTGGAAATGTTAAAACAGAAATATCGGAAGCACAACGATCAAATGAGTTAATAGATAATTGATAGTTAATTAATGGGTAAACGCTCGGTGCCTGGCCCAAGAGATCCTGTAGGCTCGAAAGCTACTCTCTCCGGTTAGGGGACAGCTTTACCTCAACATATTTGTGAGGTACCTTGGGGAAGGGCGCGTATTTCTTTACATACTTGACAGACATCGTGAATTTCGTGAGTATGGCTTTCAGATAATAAATAAACACCAATCAAATAGAAAATAAATAAATAAAAGGAAAATATCGTCATCTATCACGGTTTTTGCTAAAAATCAATGGCTTCTCTGGGCATGTTACTGTCTCTGAGCTGAAAGTTACACTAGATAGTGGACAAAAAGTGGACAGGATGCCTTGTTACTTGAGAGCCCCTCTGTGGGGCCATCCAATTCTCAGGGTGTCTTCATTTTATTGCCTATGTAATCATGGCTATAGCCTCTGGAATAGGCGTTCCGTCGACCAGTCACTGGGTGTATACTTAACCCATTTTCGCTTGCGTATCGTCTGGCTTTAACGTGTGAGTTTGTCTGGGCAGAGTGACAGGGCAGTGGATTTGGAGTGCCTTCTCGTGAATATCCGGTACTATGCCGAGGACCAGCGGCGGCCATTCTGGTGGTCATTGCCTACTAACACACTATGGTATTCAACAATGTACATCGCCTCTGTATCCTTTCATTACTACTACTGCCGGCCAGTTTGCAGCAAATTCTGAACAATCTAAACAATGTTACGGAATTTAGCCAGCGGACGGGCATGTATCCAAAGGGCTCTGTTTGGCATCCACGGCCGGTGGGGGTACAGGTTGGGAATCCACCGCGGTCGGCCGCGTTACGTAACCTCCGTCTAGTCTTTCTCCCAAGTGGTGGTTTGATGCAGTCCGATCAGAGCCGAAGGCAGGCCCTTCCATTAGTCTGTTTAAACAACCTGACTGCCACTATCGATCTATTATATTGATGCTTTTGACTCCCTCATATATCATATTACCCCAGTATACATCCTGAAGCTGAAATCGCCTACTCTAATCATGAAATCAACGTCAAGATAAGAAAAAAATATAGAAACTGACATGAAAAAATCAAGACAAAACCTATTGAAATACAGTTGCTGGAAATACTTTTCCCTACACTCTTCTTTGAGTGACAGATATATGTCGCTTATCTTCGAAAACACTTCTGCTCTTGTCTCCGTATTAGCTTTTGCTTTTATGTTCAAGGCCGAGTGTTGATTCGAAGAGAGCTAATATTTAAAGTAGAGCAACGGGATGTCAGCTGAAGACTTGCGTGAAAGACGATGTTGACAATTTTCTGCAATATCCAAGTCAACACGCTGTCTTCGATAGTTTAGTAAATATCAAACCCAACCAGTCTATGACACTCACGTGTAAAGCATAAGTATCATTAGTTAAACAATGAGTAAAAATGATCATATTTCATAAAATTGATAAATCCCATTTGATTACGACAGAAAAGCCTCAACAGAAACCACCAATATGGCGCGGTGCGGATACTCCTGGATTGTAACCCCGACAACTGCCACCTCAACAATGATGATCTATCGGGATTATAAGGAACCCCTTCATTACGGGTATTGGCGGGCAAAATAATATCAGTTGGCTTGACTTAATAGGAATTTTGAATAATATGTAACATTTCTCTGTATGCTCATCATTTAAACTGCCACGACGTGTAGGTTTGAAAACCCACCCCAGGAAGCGTGTCTGCAAAAGATTGGTGTGTGTGAGCTCCAGTTGGCTTGCGTTATGTTACAAGCTAATGAGATACTCCTCAAAAGTTAATATTTTGATTGATTGATTGATTTATTTATTTGTTTATTTATTTATTTATTTATTTGATTGGTGTTTTACGCCGTACTCAAGAATATTTTACCTATACAATGACTTCCAGCATTATCGTGGGAGGAAACCGGGTAGAGCCCGGGGGAAACCCAGGACCTTCTGCAGGTTGCTGGCAGACCTTCTCACGTATGGCAGGAGAGGAGGCCTGCATGGGCTGGACTTGAACTCACAGCGACCGAATTGGTGGAAAGCTTCGGGGTCATTATGCTGCGCTAGCGCGCTAACCGACGTTAACATTTTGAGGACATTTGCCTAGAATTCTACCATGGCTTGGTAATAATATAAACTATGCAACAGTGAAATTTCCGGGTCATATTCTGCACACACACTGTGACAGCAGAACTCTGGTTGACATTTTTCTTATGCAATTTTCTGTGTCTAAGCTCCTTATCCATCTACTAGATGGACTCAGTGTGTTAGTGTAAAATTCTGACATGTATTCTATCACTCAGGTCATCTCTGTCTCTGAAAAACATGGCGCGGATTTCAAACTCCCACCTCCATGCCACTCAGGGTAATGGTACTTATAGCCTCCTTTACTCATTTCTGCTCCATTTGTCGGTAGAATCCCGAGTAAAATCTTCTTCCCTTACTACCCTCGCCGAGAAAGCAAACTAACTCACTGTGCTGTGGTCACATTAACTGCATTAAAACTTTGGAGGTACCGAACAGCTAGACGTTGACAACAATTGCGAAAGCTTTCGTGATGCTCGCCCCTTTTGGTTTCTGAAATGTGAACGAGTTCTGTCATGGAAAAACATCCTGAAAACTATGACATTGTCATTTGTCGGCACAACTTCAGTATTCGTAAATCCAAGTGTATAGGACATAAAAAGAACTTTTTTTTTTCAGAAGGTAAGTTTGGGGGCCTAGTTGAGATCATTTCCATCGGGTGGCCGTTCCGAAATATGCGGCAAGTTTGTCAGTCGATAGGTAGGAGAGACGGATTTAGTGTTACGATGGATTTCAGTATTTTAAGACATCACACTGAGTCACTCTAGCTGGAGTACCTTGGCCTCACACCACCGTCTTATTAGGGTATTTACCTTTAACTTCGCGAACTTTGACCCCCCCCCCCCCAAACCGACAACTATTTACTCTGGCGCGGCTGCAGACTCTGGTTGTACTATAGGTAATGCTGGTATCAGTAAATTGTTACAAATTGAATACGGCTTTGAGGTACTTCTAGTCGATTCTATCTGCGGTATCTAGGACAGGTAGATGAGCAATTTCCGGCCTGGGTGGCTTACACTGGAATCTGATCGCATTGTCATTATGTTATAATGGCATATGTCAAATCTTATCTTAGCACTTGTGCGTCCGCTTTCCGAGTTGCTAAGGTCCGGTAGTCTGTAGTGGGAGCAGATGTTAGATTGAACCTGGTACTAAATCTATCAGATAGACTGTCAGTAGAAGCTGTTCATGCCCGCATGCTTCCCAATCGAGTCCAGCCCCGACCCACCACGCGGCAACAGAAAAACAGGCCCCAGCCAATTGCCAATATACAACTTCGTGTCTGCTGCTATGGCTAAGCGATGGAAACCTTTTCACACAGGGGTCGACTATGCTGACGTTGGATGATATAACATATGCTTTGTTGCTCCCATGCGTGCAGTGATGTATGGTCCTCTACCGGAGTCCTCACCGGGCTAAAGCTCCACTGGCTCCAGGCCTCTATAACATCGTCGCAATAAGCCCGTACACACCCCTAAATATTGAATATTGGAACGTAAGCCCTACACAGAGATCCGAGTGCTGGCCTTGTAGCTGTAACTGATGAATTATCGCCAGGCCTTGTGTCACCTGCCTATGGGCAATTCCTGCTGTACGAAGTATATGACCGACAACAAAGTCGATTCCATATCCGATCGGGTATATTAGGCCATTAATTGACGGGCCAAATTTGCGTGTGCAGTAAAGCCTTCTTGATGGGAACTCATACAGACATATGCAGCATTAAATTTCACATTCGGGGTATCTGTTTTTTTATTTTTTTATTTTTTTATTTTGCTCTTAGAATTTCAATACGACCGAATGGTTACGTTTGGTTCCAGAATGCCTTCCGATGTAGATCCGCGCTCTCCGCAGGGTAATAAAATCTGCGATTTCCGCGCTTTCCGCACTCTCCGCGCCTTCCATGCCTTCCGTGAAGTCGAGAAGGTCACGAAGAGCCTTCCGCGAGGTCGAAAAGGTCAGTTTTAATAAAACTGCGCCTTCCGCGGGGTCACGGAAGGCTCGGAAGGATTCGTGTATTCTGTTGAGCGAAGGTCGCGGTATTTTTTTCACAACCGCGCCCTCCGTGGGATCGCGGAAGGCGCGGTCTACAATGGGTGTTATCAGTCACCATACCGCCCCATACTTTGTTATGTCTTAAAAAAGTAAGCTCTTGATCACGATAATAGATGGTGTTTTTGCATTGGAAATCTTACTTTGTAGACAATTTTTCCTTCTCTGTATGACGATCACCACATCGCATCCCTCCTTCTTGTGATATAACGGTACTCTGAATAAGGTGGCACTCGCTGGCTCCGATGGTTAAGGTGGTAGTCCGCTGCGTCAGCCAGGCCGTCGACCAGTGAGGCTATAGAAGTGATAGCGATATAGCCTTCAGAAAAGCAAAATATTTTGACATCTGATGTTCAGCCTTACAAATATATTGTCCTTTGCTTTTAATATAGTAGTTATCAGTAGCAGTCTTAGCTTAGAGGGCACTTCTCACAGCAAACCAGCTTTTCTCTGCGAGACCGCCAAACTCCACCCCCTGCCACGAGTGTCTTGTGTGACTGCTAGGGAGCTAGGTTATTATTATTCCGAACTGTTTGGTATCTGTCTGGCAGTCTATTTTAAGATTTTTTTTCAGCATGATGTTTTCCGAAAAGTACTGAGTGTCAAAAAAGAAAATTGCATATTTTAACAGCAACTGATCTCAAGGCTAAAATATCTATCTAGATATCTGGGACACACATTTGGAGCTGTCGGAGTAGAAAAAAAAACTTCATATGGTAATTACAAAGTATACTAAAAGATTAGTGCATTTTAATAGTAATTAGGTACAATAAATAATATAGTCATATTGCCATTAACGGAGTTAAAAAATAGGAATCTAATAAATATAGTTTCATGGGTTCATGGGCCGTGGAAATAGTCAACTTGATTCCGGATGGAATGGTTAAACACCTTTCAAAGTGTGATAAGTGCATGGCTTGAGAGTGTAGAAGGCAAGCAGGGATAAAATATCAAGGAACAGTTAACACAGTACGTACATTGTTATTGTTACATTGGCCAACGTGGACAAAGAGCAGTGTGAATTAATGTTGAATAAATTAAACAAAGAGGTGGGTACAGTTGAACGTCATTGCACGATGACGCGTGGAGTTGGACTCAACACTGACCAATAGTTGATGGATCTGCCGCCCACAGAGATTTATTTCGTGGAGTTTGGTTGTGTGCACATGTTACACGGTGTATGGAACCTCACTTGTCACATTGTCCTGCATTCCGACCTGCAGATCCGACATGATAATGAGATTGAACAGAACCTAAACCCAGCTTACCCCCCAAGCTTAACTGTTAATTGAAATCGCGCTCTGAACATAACTCCGTATCATTGTACATCCACACCGCACTCACTGACAGCCGCCATCTTGTTAAAATCCACACTCCAGATTCACACCAGCAAGGCCGAAGGTGTACACAAAGTAAAAAATATAATAAACTTTTTGCCTCTGTATAAACGATGGCTTTAATGTGGAACTTCCGCCGCTGCCGCGAGGCTGTCTGATTTGGCGGGAGTTTTTTTCTTTTTTGCATAATTCAGAATAAACTACATCCAATTACCTTGATCGTGTTCAGAGCAAATGTTGTCAGAGCTTTGCCACATTGCCCGTTTAGGGGACGGATATAGTCCATGGGAACTGTGTTTATAAAACTAAACCGTTTACATCTGCCTATTTCTTCGACTGTTGCTGAGGACATCTTTCCACTTCCTCCAGGTCATCTCGCCATGTTTAAGTGCATGGGCGTATCATTCTGTGTATAGGTTCCCTGTGTCCATTTCTCTGTTCTCCTTTGCAGATCTAGAAGCAGTGCATAGACCTATATATTTGTTTTTCAACTCCTGATATATATATTACATTCCCCTATCAAATGATATATTGTTCTTTTTCTCTGAAGAAAAAGCCATGGGCGCGTGCACATGCATCGCTTTGATGGCCTGATCTATCATTCCTCTGACAATGTCTCATCTTTCGTCTGACACTTTTTACATTAACCTAACAAATGCTATTTGGGATGTTTTTGGTTAGTTCATTAGTCATGGACAGGGTTAACTTTTCATAAAGTATTATACGTCAATATATCAGAATGTTCAAAGATTTCTCTTTATGTCCACCGGTGACAGAGACAGATTTCTATGCCTAAGTCCAATGGAACGATACACTTTTGATTAATTAGGTTGTAGTACACGTATTGTAAGGTTAGCTTAAGTCGGCCGCCACTAAAATACGAAGTTTATCTCTGATGGATATTGCTGATGTACTGTCGTTCAAATCTGGCGAACGAGCGGCTTTTAAGTGCACGAGTTTTAATTGTGTATTGCGTTTATGGGGCACTGTCTGTACGAAACGCAGTTGAACAAAACATTTTTCGCCGCTTTAGTGAAAACTTCAGGCGGAATACAAAGTCTCATGGACTTATCTATCAAGGTAGGTTTCTTCTACGAAAAATGCTAAAAACTAAAAATATTTCTAGATAAATATTAGGAAGATGGAGATGATGAATATCTTAAAAATGCTAGTTTGGTAAATTTCCCTGAATTCTTCCGATGTCTGCTAACCTTGCAGAAGTAAGGTATATGTATATTGAGGTAGTTCTTATCCGCACACAATCTTCCCAATGGTTTCGTTAGCTATAGTAATCCTCTTACCCTGATACTTTTATGATGCATATCACAGAATATTCACCAGTCACGAGCCTGTTCATGACAAATGCGTACATGTGCACTACACTCTCTATTTATTCACATAAATTTGTGTTGTTATCTACAAATACGTCATTGTCTAATATGCGATGACAAGATACGGGATTCATACAACAGTCACACATGAAGTGCACCTTTGTATCATTCAGAGTAACTATAGACCAGTAACGTGATAAAGTGCAATTTACATCACAAAATTGCTTTGTTTTTTCCTGATTCTGCTTAAGCCATGGTGGTAGGAGGTATAGAGTTGCTGCTGTGCAGCATTTACATAAACTGTAAAACTGAATAAAAATCTAACTGAGGTAAATTGATTGACAAGAGGCCGGATTTCACCAGTTACGCCTGACCATTTGTCAATTATCACACTGCTCTGGTTTTACTCTCTTTGCCGTAGACTTCTATATTGTATGCAATAATACTGGCGTACATTCAGGCTTCATTCATCTCGTTATGCACCCTGCGGAAAAAGCTATTATGAAACAATTCTGTAATCCCTCGTTCCTGAGAAGTGATTGCTGTCTGTGAATACTCGACAGGAAAACATTATTTCTGTATTGATTCGAATAGCTTTTCATCAGTTATTTCGTGAAATGAATGGAACCCTTGCCCATTTCTTGTCGCCTGACAATGAAGTTGTTACCATGCCGCGTCTTATATTAAAAAAATCTTGTGCATAACATGCTAAATTTTAATGCCCGGATATTTATTTATTTCACATTGGAAATTTACTCCAGGATTGTACTTGGTCTGGCTAAGTAACTCCCTCCCGGTATATATCCTTGTCTCTTCCTTTGATTCCAATTAAGTCTAGAGATATGCATGTCCATAGTTAAAAAGTTTTACACCACTGCATCGATGTGTATTCATGCACTGATTTTGTTTGTTTGTTTATTTATTTATTTATTTATTTATTTATTTATTTATTTATTTATTTATTTATTTATTTATTTATTGTCTCCTCTTCTACGGTATTCAACATGCATAGATTAGATCCAAGGACCAGTGATTTAATCACCGCCTTCCGCAGACCTTGTCTGGTCCAATTGCCACTCCCTGAAGACGGACTTATCTCCATGCACTATGCATGCGTGTATGTGTGTATGTAGGTATGTATGCGAATCAATACCGCGTTCCCGGCACCTAACTCCAATCAACTCCTTACAGGGTTCTCGGGTACAGAGATATAAAACTTTCATGAATCATTAATTTCTTTCATATATATGACTTCCTGTCTTGTTAAATCACGCTTGTCTCAACTACTCGACCGAGTTAGTCTCTCAGAAAAATATTGGTTCTGTGCACTGAACGGTGTACACATGGACGGACTATGGGATATATATATATATATATATATATATATATATATATATATATATATATATATATATATATATATATATATATATATATTGTCAAGCTTTGACAAAAGCGTTCGAGTTTTTGGTGGGTCACAAGAGTGGGTCTTATATCTACCGCTTTTTGTGACACTGACAGTTTACCCGATTTGGGAGCATTGATGGATGGGAAATGTATAGATAGAGACCAATTGGTAAGACTTGTCCCATTTCCATGATTTATGGTTGGAACTTGGAACTTGGCTTCAATCATTTACCGAGAGGAAGCATTTGCAGTCCGATGACCCTTTCCTCCAGGCCAGCGGCGTTCCTGACGGGATTCCAGGACAATATGTGCACCCTTAATCTATAGCTAATAATGTATACGACTCCCTAACAAATGGAGCACATCCATGTAAAATACGCTCAACACAGGTCATTTGTAGGCGGTTTTATTCTATCGAGAACACATAGGTTCTTTGTGTTCCAGCATGAAGCCACCGTCATCAGTCGTGTAATTCAGTTTGCTGTAATAAAATCACCCTTTAGACCAGATGACCTACCTAACCAGTTGTGTAGATTTGGTGTGATGAGTTTACAGGCCTACGTACCTCGGGGTCTGACTCCTCACTGTCAAGATCGTCCATAAATTCATCGATAAAAGGAAAAGAGCACATATATGGACTGAGTTATCGAAGGAGCGATTGGTTAGAACTTTGGCATAATGCCACTCTTGTTTGAGATTGGTCCGGCCTGCTGGCGTACATCACTCACCATTTTATCCTCGAAATCAATGATTAGCTTATGATATACACATCAGATGTAAAGTTAATAGCTAGATACACGCAGAATCAATTAAATAATTACATTGTATTTGATGTAAAATTCCAGGAAAAAACTGTTACCGACTAAAATTATATCGTACAATGAGGAACCTTTGCCGTCCACTGTCACTTGAGCCTATAAGCTGTGTTGTATGTTCTTCATTCCTGCCTATGCGATGACGATCTGTGGGCAAACAGCTAATTTAACGTTCTCCTGTGTTACGAAAGAGCAGCGAGCAGCCAAATTGGGCCCTAGTCTAAAGACTAAGAGTTGTCTAAACTGAACAGTTATTTAAATACCTTCTCCCACATCCCCTTACCCTCCTGCAAAGATGAGCAAACCACATTATTCATATATGATGTGTACCACAGCCACAATCTTAAAGTCTTCACTACAATTCTTGTCGACTATAACTTGTGCTCAGTAAAACATTTCGACGGTGCCGTTAAAGGTTAAAGAAGGTTAAAGCAATTCATGCTTAGCATCAAAAGTTACTTATTTGATTTGATTGTTAGCATCAGAACGTACGCTCCATTTCGAATCTGTCATATGTAACCGCTACGTTATATAAGCACCACTTAACCGATGCTTTCCTCAATGGCCAGGTTGCATGGTAAGACACGATTAAGGGTTCAGCAAGGACCATTTTACTTGAACACGTGACTAGCTCAGTCAATTAAATGGTTTATTGGGCAGATTACAGTTGGCTTAACATTATTCTATGCAAACATAGCCGCCAGTACAAGCAGCTGTATTAAATGCTACGTACGTAATACACTTGCGTCCTTCGTGCTCCTGGTTTGTGGAATATCAGACCAAATATACATAACATATTGCGTGTAGACCTATGTAAAAGGATACGTAACGCTAGCCGCCTCTTAGTTTTTATCCGGACTTGAAATAACCCAGCAATTGCTCTTCATGTTTGTTTGGGTTTTTTTCTGTCAATACCTCCGCCTTGTTCGTAAACAGTCACACCTCGTACGACTGTTTGGCGGTGTCACGCGCACAGCAATGAGCACACACTGTAAAGGTCTACTCTACAGCCACAGTCATAAAACCCTTATAAAAACCAAGATAAACTTATACAGTTACGAGTTCTTATTCAGATGCTGTACTTTACATTAATCACAAACCGCATTGTAATGTCGCAATTCTTTGAACGAGAACCCGCTTCCCCAGCGATGACGGTGGCTTGCGATCTTGATCGTTTGTAACTGTCACCCGTTGCAGCTGTTCATTTCAGCCATCGCGGCAAGTTCTGATGCACTGCATGTGGTAAGAAGCAAACGTTGCCAAACGCTTGATTATACTATTAAAAGAAAACAAGTCTCAAGACCTAGTTTTCATGGAGCATGATGCAGCATTTTAACTTCCATTTCCGTAAACCACATGTATAAACACAAAAGAGTGATGGATTCAGAAATTAGGAAAAAAACTGTCTGTTATGTGGACAGGACAAATATAAACTGCAAACCATAGTGTCTCTGCAAGCCTAAATGGGTAGCTTGTTTATACTGGTCATCAACATAGCACCGACAGAGTGGCACCTATTCACTTACCACACTTAAGAACTTTTACCTTACTTCTCCGCTGTTGCACCTATAATGGAACAATGCGCCTATAACCGGCGGCATATTTGGCTAGTTCCTCATTTGGTATCTCCCACTGAAGATCGTATCTGCATTACCAAATGACACCAAGCACCGGTAAAACGGTTTCTTGCATTAAATTTCCCACGGAGATATATAAGCCACATTCAAGTCTAAGATAAGTCAAGTATGTTTGCTTGCAGATATATTCTGTCCGCATTAACTGTGCCTCAGGGAGGTCTCTGTTTATGCTCCTCTTGGCGGCATTCCAGGAACGTTGGATACCTTTCATATCATGGTAGTTGATCAGATGGAGCTACAGGCTAAGTAGTTCACATATTATGGTAGTTGATCAGATGGAGCTACAGGCTAAGTAGTTCACATATTATGGTAGTTGATCAGATGGAGCTACAGGCTAAGTAGTTCACATATTATGGTAGTTGATCAGATGAAGCTACAGGCTAAGTGGTTCAAATATTATGAATTAATGAATGATTATGGCTTAACGCCACATCGGCAATATCCAAGCTATATCGTGGCGATCAAATATTATGGTAGTTGATCAGATGAAGCTACAGGCTAAGTGGTTCAAATATTATGAATTAATGAATGATTATGGCTTAACGCCACATCGGTAATATCCAAGCTATATCGTGGCGATCAAATATTATGGTAGTTGATCAGATGAAGCTACAGGCTAAGTGGTTCTCATACTATGGTAGTTGATCAGATGGAGTTACAGGCTAGGTGGTTCTCATATTATGCTAGCTGATCAGATGAAGTTACAGGCTAAATGATTCAAATACTGTGATTGAATGAATGATTATGGCTTAACGCCACATCAGCAGTATCTCCGCCACATCGTGGCGATCAAATATTATGGTAGTTGATCACATAAAGCTACAAGCAAAGCCGTTCACATGTTCTTGTAAATGTTCAAAGATTTAAGCTGTTCTTACCAAATCTCACATTCTGGGAACTGCACGGTGTCCATAATGGTTGGTGTCACTTTTATCAGATATAACCAACCTCGAATCCAAAGAAAACTGTTATATATGGTCGCCTGTCAATATTCCTCATGTACTGTCGACCTAGGTCCACCTTCTCTATATGATGTGGTATCTGTCCTACTAAGTAACACTCTGCCTTTTCACACTATTCCATTTGCGCTCTGCATAAAACAGGTTTCCATGGTAGAGGTATTGTGTAGATGATTATTATACGACATACACCTAGCTTATCCTCGATGTTTCAGTCTGAAAATGTGCTCAACAATGTCCCCCTTTCATTTAGAAACCATTCAGATACATCGAGTCATTTGCAGGACAAGGGTTCCGTAAGTGGCATACATACAACACGTGTGGCCACCGTCGTATAACTGAAAATAATATTCTTGAGTACGGCATAAAACACCAGTCATATAAATAAATAAATACAACATGTGTACAGGTATCACCAGTGTTAAGTAACAACATCTCTGTGATTTTACACTCACTAAAAACTTTCATGAAATAACAGAATTGGTGATTTGTTCTTCCTATGTCTGCAGTAAATCTTGTTTGACCGTAGTCACAGTAATGACATGTTCTTGGGTGGGAGATAAATACGCCAATCAGTAGGTACAGAGAGCGGAGGAAACCCGAGTCAACCACATGTAACAAAAATTGTCACACGGTGAATTAAATTTCACTTTAATGCACGTGTTTTAATTGAAACCAATGGCCATTTAATTTTCTGCAACACAAAATCGAAGTATACATTTGAGTCATCTCTCAAAGTACAGAAGTAAATTTTTGTATGGATACACAAGCACTGGATGGTAATCACACGATCACATGCGCACAAGCTGAAAGTCTGCTGCTGTACACCTATTGGTGGAAATCAACTTGTTCTGAAGTCCAGAGACCTTCAATATACATAAGTAACTAACAACAATGGAACACTGACAAAGACATAATATTCATAGACATGATTTAATTTTCTAAAACACATAACACAAGAATCTGTACAATACTACCATTGCACAGTTTGTACACATAAACCACTAACAACGTCAGCTTCAAACACGATTCTGAAATTCAAATTTTCTTTTCTTCCCCAAACAAGGACCAATCCTCTCCCTCATCCCAATACAATTTGACTTGACTTAAGCTGAGAATTATTAACACGAATATCATACTGGGCGAATGATGTGCAAGGAATATAATTAAAACAGAGCTTGTGCCTTAACACTACAAATGTACTGAATAATAGCAAAGAAATTTTGGATTAAAATCTTAATGTTCACTTTCATGATAAAACACTGTCTGCTAGTAAATGTCAATTCTTCCTTGTTGTGCCTTGTGAAATAAGCATCAATGAGCCAGTTCTCATGAAACAGTCATGTATACAGACATTGCCAATGAACTTTATCCATAAATACTTAATTAAAACTCACAATATTGTGATTAAACCATTTGTTAGGGTGTGCAGAGAAATCACAATCCAAGTCGGTTAGCCAAGAACTCCTTCTCCCTAGAGATGACAAATGAGGATACAAACAATGAGATGACAAATTATGAATAAGCCGAAGATGGTAACCAACAATAACACCATTTTAACGATAACAAATCTCACAAATCTGTGATTCTGCTCTACAGTGTCATAGTCCACAAAATCCCTATGCATGGTCCACTACTGGCAATATAAGCTGGTGAATGCATGAACTGACTACAGCCACAGGTGCTAGAAGTGTATTAGCTCAAGGCCGCTGAAGCTGAGGGTTGCCAGGTGTTGACCTCCAGGGCTAAAGAGGTGAGGGTGTCTAATAGTCTCCATACTGCTCCTCAAACTGGTTGTCCTCTGGCTCCTCCTTCAGTTCCACTCCATTCAGGGCTTCCTTGGTCGCCTCAGCCCCGGGGTATATCCCATAACCCTCCACTTCCTTCTCCACCTTAATCTGCACAGGGGGGATTGGCATTCCGTTCTCATCCATCAGCTGCTCCTGAGGAGGGACGTCACCTCCATCTTCAGGTCGTCGCTCTCTTCTCTCTCGGCTGCGACTGCGGCGCCTGTTTTTGCGTTCACGAGACTTGCTTCGCTTGCGATCCCGCGACCTGCTTCGGCGACTTCTCTTTCTAGCGCGGCTTTCCTCGTCTCCCTCTGCAAAAGAAGAATAAATTAATTAACATTTGTCAGATACGCACATGCATTAACAGGATATTTACACATTTATAACAGTGACTGGCACTAGTGAGAGGGGAGATAACTATTAATCAATTCTTATCAGAATCTATAGGTCAAGCAGTATCCTAGATTCTCCCGTCTCAGGCAGTTACTAAAGTACATTTTGTTGTCCTGAAACCATCAATAAAATAATGTGTTCATTTATTTCTGATCATATTATCCTTCTAATAACAAAGAACTGAAACTCCCAAATCTGTTTTTTTAATTAGTGAGTTATCTCCCCTAGGAGTAAACCCATTCTGACACAAGTTACTGCTAGCATCAAATTAATACAGCCAATCAAAAACAAATCCTCATTTCATTTGTGCATCAACAAATGTTTAAAGATTAAAGAAGAATATTAGCACAAAAATACACAACATAAAAAGAGTTCTATTCACATTAGATTTCATGACGATACCTCAATGGAAATGTCAGGCACGTTTATATCTAAGAACATAATAGGTTCTCCAGCATACTGCTGCTGTTCTCACCTTCCTCTCCTCGTTCTCCTCTCTCACGGCTCCTCCTTCTCTCACGGCTCCTCCTGCGGCGTGGACTTCGGCTTCGTGATCGCCGCTTCCTCTCCCGACTTCTGCTCCTCCGCCGTACCTCCCGGTCTCGTGGCTCGCGTTCCCTGCTCCTTGACCGTTCACGACCTCTCTCGTCCCGACCAAATCTGAAGAACGAGAAAACAAACTCATACATCAGTAATTACACCACCAGTTCAAGTTTCACATACTTTCCAAGATTTTTGAAATGTAGAAACTCTGGTAACAATGCCTCACGATCTGTATTTATTAACAATTCTGTATTATTGTAAAGAATAGTAGTTATCATCATTATGTCCAGGAGCCCTATTTTTCAGTACAGTTCTCTTACAGGTTCATTAGGTAAGCCAGACAAGATGTGATCTATACATCTGTATCATACCTGCAACTTTATTCTATCGTCTATATCCTGTTTTCCTATAACCTGTGCACACACATCGTGGTTTTACACCTCCACATTTGCACCAAACTTACCCGGCTACTCCTCCTGCCCCACTGAACTCGTCCCGTCCCGAGAAGCGGGTGTTTTCCTCAGGACCTCCTTTACGAGTGCCTCCTAGTCCTCCTCCTGAAATGGGACAGATAATACATTGAAAACATGGCCAGTTATACCCTGCTGGTCTGAACTGAATACACAGTACTAACACCTGCTAACAGTTATAGACAGTGAGATTTATGGACAGAAATGAAAATAAGAAGAATGAAGAGAACGTCATTTCTAGTGAGGCTTCTCATAGTAACATAACACGGGAGAAGACAACGGATCATTATTGCACATCAGACTTGATCCTAATTCATCCAGTGACAGAGCAGCCCTATATATTGTATAGTGTATTATCAATGCACCATGGCAGGAAATGTTTGGGATATATCACCTAAGGTATTTGGGAAGATTTACTTCATCTTCCAACACATGATTTTACTTGTAATTTAAAAAAAAAAGAACAAAATTAAAATTTTTTCTGAGCTATCAGATAAATTAAAAGCGTATCGTATATAAGTATGCCCAGCCCTCTGATTGTCCAGCGAGTCTTACCTAGCCGCCGTGGTCTCCAACCTTTGACCGTCCTTCCCCTTTCAACGTCAACCAGAACACGCCGACCATCAATTTTCTTACCATCTGCATGCTTATATGCAGCTATCAGAAAAAAGAAAGAAGAAAACACACAGGTCTAAATTGTGTCACTTAGTACTTCTGAAAACGCCTACCACAAAGAGGCTGAGTGAAGCCTAACAATGCGTGTCACTGATGACATGACAACAAGAACATTGTTCGTATCACCCAGATCAGGGGGGCCAACTCTATCAGCCTTCCACCAGTTGACATACTGTCTCAATTGATTCGAGTTTTATCTTGCCTTTATGGTCACTTCAACCAAATTATCTGTAGTAAAAATAGCTGTGGGAATACTGATGGTTTCATCTTAAGCCGGCTCCACCCAGACCTCTGTGTGTGGGTTAAATAAAGGGGGATCCGACTCCCATGGGCTTGGGCTGGAAGTCAAGCCTGCGAGGAGTTAGATGGACTGGCCGTGACAGTGAGATTGATAAGAGTCTGTGTGGCTGAGTGGTCCTGTACAAGGACTTCTTGAACAGCATGGCAGCCATGCGAGTCAGACAGAGGTGTCCAGACATCAGTATTGGCTGACTGTATCACACCACAGCCAGGCTTCTAGTACTATCTCCAAACATGGCAGACATAATCTACTGCTCATGGATTTCCCTACTTCAAAATTAGATTTGAGTCACCCTAAAATAAGCACAGAATGAAACCCATGAGAGGTGATCTCCTCTTTATTTACAACAAGTGTCTGTCCTTGTGACTGCACAACCGGGTCCAGCTCCTGAAAACAAAATTAACAACGCGACACTGGTCTCTGGTCACAGCTAACAGCCTATCTACCTGTGAATAAATCTACAACACAGATTTGGGGGTAAAATGGATTAATAATTCTTTTTGTCCAGTTTTAAGATAGACCCAAACAAATGGAGAAAAAGCCAGAAAAAAAAAGAGTGACAGGATTTACAGAAAAAGTTTCAATATGGACATCTTAGTTCACTAGAGAAACAACAAATCTTGACTGCAAAAAACAAAACCAAAAAACACACATCACCATAAAACTTACGTCCATTACAAACCTATTTTAGGATCCCTTTCCCTATTTTTCTTGGGACAAAGCAGAAATGGCGCAGTTCGATTCTGTCACCCGTTGCCTGATTGCCCGCCGTGATTGTACGGCTGATGTACGTGTGGTTTTGGTAACTTACCCGACTACTTACCTGATTTAGCCTCAGAAATCAACCATATCTGTCTTAACCATGTCAACTTTAAGTGACAAAATTTTTCCTACCATCCTAAACCTTGCAAATAATAACCCCCTTATACATCAGCTACACAGATATGGCTGTTTCTGGGCATAAAAATTTAAACAAAATCTTATTCTATGAATTTGAATGCCGAAATACATGTATGGCACTTTATATTAGAACCTCTCTGAATTCAGACATGCATGTCACACATGTTTTCCCCCATTTACATTTGCTTCAATATTTGTCTTCTATGATTTTAATAGCTTTTGAAGGCAATCTGACAAAATAAATTTTGAAGCCAGAACATACCTTTCCTACTCTAAATTTCTCAATTTTGATATTTTAAGTAATTTACCAAGGTCTTACCACACATACAAACCTATTAATGGTGAGCCTAAGTAGTGTGACTGATCAAGCGATTTGGATTTGTTAGGTCAACTTTGAGCTTTCAAGGCCCAGCATCATGTGCATCAGTCTGAAGGAAAAATAACAGAGACATTGGTTAGTGTGTACCATGCTCTATATCTTACCCTTCTCCCTAACGTTGTCCTTGCCCTCTCCACCTGGGCTTGTCAAGGTCAGTTGGGTCTAATGTCTATGTAAGGGCAGTAAGCCAGAGAGCTGTTTTGATTGGTACATCAGTATGCATGCTCAGGAGGGGTCCAACTTAGAACAAACAAAAGCACATGGCCACTCATGCCTACTCTTTGTTCATATATATTTTTTTATGTGCAAGTTTTCATAGTGAAACTGTGCTGCACATGGCTTGAAATCTCACACAGACTGCCAGGCTGCAAGGCCTTAACATAGCCATGGAAGTTTGTTTGTGCCATGACGGAGAAACCCTACAGGCTCCTGAACACTTGGAACAGTCATCTTATTTATGCAAGCCCTATTTCTGTAATCATCATCAGAGTTCTATGTGTACACTCAGTCATCAGGAAACATGTCTGTTTGACTTTCTGGTTCCTGAATCTGATCTGATTGCTGGCTGCAGTCAGTACTGGGCCTATGTCCATCTACGGATGGATATTTTATCTGGGGTGAAATGACAAAGTCCTGGAGTGACACTAGTACCATTCAAGGCCACGAGACAGGTGCTAAAGAAGGTCTAATGTGAAGTGATCAGGTCACAGCCTCCAGGTCTGCCTGCTAAAGAAGTCCTGGGAACAGTTTCTATGAGGAAACTTGCCTTTCTGTCTTGATCAGATGATCTGCAATACTTGGGGGAACCTCTGGACGTCCAGCAGCTGCAGGGTTACTGGGTGAAGGCCAACACTGGTCATTAAAACAAGTCATTGAATTGCTGAAGGGCAGGGGCTCATAAATTGGTCAATTTAACTGAAACATTGGTTGTGTTATGATGAGAGAAGAGTAAAGGCCAGCGAGTGAAAGAATGTCTGCAGAGGAATCATCATTAGATCCATTGTTCAGTAGTGTTTTATCCACCAATCACTGTCACTGGTCATTCAAACACAAGGTCTTTCAAACTAATGCTGAGCACTGATGCTTTGAATCCATGAGATACTGTGTCTTACCACCACACAGTAACACTGGTCGTGGCTTGTCACCACTTTCTTACAACATCTGCAGTAAGCTGTTCGTTAACTTCAGGTGGATTACTACAAGATGGAAACATTGTTTGTGGCTTACCACCAATTCTTTACACTATCTACAGAATACCATTACTGGATTTCAAAAAGTGGCTTACCACAACTTCCTTATGACACTGTCTGCTGGCTTACCACCATGTCTTCACATTATACACAGAATACCATCACTATTCAGTCAGTGACTTACCACCACTTCCTTATGCTATTGCCAGTTGCCTTGTACTAATTACAGAATACCATGAGTTGATTCAGTAAGTAATTTACCACTTCTCCCTTTGGTCTTCTACAGAATACCATAACTACATTTTATAAAGTGGCTTACCACCACTTCCTTGTGCCACACACAGAACATTATCACTTGCATCAATAAGCATCTTACCACTGCTTCCTTATGCTACATGTATCTACGAAATGCCATCACTGCATTTCATAAAGTGGCTTACCACCACTTCCTTACGGTATGCACAGAATACCATCGCTAGCTTCAATAATTGGCATACCACATTTCCTTACGTTATACACATATGTAACTTACCACAGCTTCCATAAATTATCTACAAAATACCATCACTGCATTTCAATAAGTGGTTTGCCAACACTTCCTCAGAGAGAATACCATCCGTGAACTAAAAATTTAACTTACCACTGCACCCTCACATATCTACAGATTAACATCACTACATTTCAGTAAGAGGCTTACCACCACTTCCTTACATGGAATACCATCACTTCATCCAATAAGTAACTTACATGTACCACTGCTTCCTTATGCTACAAGTACCTACAGAATACCATGACTGTAGCTCACTAAGTGGCTTATCACCACTTCCTTACAGAGAATATTATCACAGGACTATAAAAGTAACTTACCACTGCATCCATACATATCTACAGATTAACATCACTACATTTCAATAAGAGGCTTACCACCACTTCCTTACATGAAATACCATCACTTGATCCAATAAGTAACTTACAGCTTTCACGAACCGCAGATTCCTTGTGCCACATGTATCTGCAGAAGAGGCTTACCACCACTTCCTTACTGTTATACACAGAATACAATCACTTGATTCAATAAGTACCTTACTTCCTTACCCTATCTACAGAATACCATCACTTCATTTCAATAAGTGGCATACCACCACTTCCTCACAATGATATCGAACACCTTCACTTGTTTTCAATAAGAGGTTTACCACCATGTTCTTGCACTATCCACAGATCACCATTAACTGACTTCAGTAAGTGGCTTACCACCACTCCCTTGTTCTATTCATAGAATACCATCACTCCTTGTCAATAAGTCGCTTACAACCATTTCATGTTCTATTCACAGAATACCATCACTCCTTGTCAATAAGTGGCTTATCACCACCTTCTTACATGGATACAAAAAAACTTTCACTTGTTTTCAATAAGAGGCTTATCATCCTGTTCTTGTACTATCCAGAGAATACCATCACTGATTTTTTAAAAAGTGGCTTACCACCACTTTACGCTATCTACAGAACACTTACTACTCTTCAGTACACAGATTACCACCACTGAATATTATCTCCAGACACTATTAGCAATATTTCAAGAGTTGGTTTACTACCAGTTCTTTAAGCTTTTGCCTTTCGGCTTACCATTAGTTCCTTACAGTATCTACAAAATACCATCTCCTGGTTTAATTAGGTGGCTTACCACCATTTACTTACAATATCTACAAAATACAATCAGTTAACTTTATATCAGTCATACTACTTCTGAATATATCCAGAATACCATCGGATTTCACCATGGGGCATAGCACAACTTCTGCACTAATGCTTGACATCAATAAGAGGATGACAAACTTCTTCATATTTTCTGAACCAACTGGCATTCACCACGGTTTAGTTGTGTCCATTTTTCTTCACCTTAACTCACAACCCTGTAGTCTGTAGTGCAGACTTAAACCTTAACATGCAACATTCTACATGTGCAAATAAACTTGCATGTGCTGTTGACATCTGTACAAATCATTAAAATCAAGCCACTGTGAAAACCAGGGTCACACATGTAATCCTTCCGATAGATCAGCGACTAACATTAGGCAACGGTTCCCTTTCTCAGGCTATTTCCACACCTGGCAATGAGTACTGTTTATATCCTTGTTCTAACAGCATTCAGCAGACTTATCAGGTGTGGTGAGTCCAATGTGCCAGAACAATGTAACCATAAGCCAAAGCTTGGCACTTATTGCAACCATGGCGAAGGTTACCAAAATCATGACTTGCTCGCCACAGCTATAAATTCCCAAGATTTGCAACCATGAGGGCTATGTATGCCAACAAAACATATTAAGAAATTACATGTCACTAGTGATCATTTACAGTATTCCTGCACACAACTTGCTCAATTTATCACTTTCCATTCGTGCCTAATAATATTTGACTGCCCACTGTTTCTTTGTTTTAGCAATAGATTTACTACATGCAACTAGCATAATGCTTGTCGTGATTTGCTAACATTTACGATTGTGTCGCTTGTGAATGATTATCATTAGTTCAACTATTTGCTAATGTAATATGCATGTAAAGCACACATAACCACAGCTTTACATAATTTCTTTCTAATAATATCTACTACTTGCCCACTATTACCAAGGTGTTAACATGGCAGACATTGGTTTGCCATCAGATTTCAGCACGAGGTACCTTGTGCTGAAATCTTTGCGTGAAAACTTTGCATTTACCTAAACACCCTATACCCCCATAAGCTTACATATATGTGTACACTTTCCAAGTCGGCTGAAATCCGTGTTAAACATTCCGATTTTGCGCTCTGCCATTATAATTTTTATCTATCTCCTGACATTCAAGTAACCTTACTTTGAAATTTCTGGCTTGGCTGCAAAACTGTTTTTTGACTTTGCTCATATTTCAGTGACCTAAACACAGTACTGGTACTTGTGCGACCATCAATAACTGTTACCTAGTGGGCCTGGATGTGCAGTTCCATAAACAAACTCATGAAATATCTGTGCTGTATCTTCCAATTCATATCTAGCAAGAGGCAAAGCGGAACTTTTCAGACAGTTCTTGACAACTAGATCCATTCAAGTTTCATAATTATACAACAAATATACCTACCACAATTGCTGTACAGACAGGAAATTTTTGTTTGTCAAAAACTGCATAACTGGGAATGTTTATTTATCTTTTGTTTGAGAATCACAGTAAGAAAAAAAAAACAAAAAAAAACTCTGGCAGCACTTCACTGAAATCAAGAATATCAATAGGATCTGCTGTGTTCTTGGCACTGTAATAAACCTTTTGAGCTGGGGGAAAAAAACAACCTGGTTTTTGGGTGATGGATCCATATCCAAAGCCAACATGATACATGGTATAATCACTGGCAAAGACAGAAGGGAATACCAGAACATGGTCAGGGAAGAGAACAGACAAACTGCCAGGGACATCAGCAGACAACGATAAAACAACTTTCAATCAAAGGGAATCAATTCCAAATGAACAGAGCTATACACCAGAGCTATGATGGCAACATCTCAGTCTAAACTGTCTATCTTGACAACTGTAACAGTTGTTGGAAGAAAACCTATTGTAATCGTTATCATTTCTATCCAACAGTAAATGGCCATTTGTTCTAATGAACTAACGACAGAGAACTGCAGTATGTGTACTAACATTAAAGGAAGAGATTACTTTTAAATAAATTCAGTGTCATGCACATTGGAAATATGTTTTTCACGAATTATTACAAGTTTTTTTTTTAAGTGAATAAAATGCCAAAAATATTGAGATTCTAAAATGACCTTGTGGCCATACTGAACAGGATGAAACATAGTGTATTTGGGGACGGTGGGTGGTGGGGGTGTCCATTAAACAGACTTTAACTGTTATATTTTGCAAATTAAATACAGATTTAGATACAGCACTACATGTATATTCACGCTGAAACATCGAAATACAGGAATTTGCGGATATTTCGTTCTTAAAAAAATTTTGGACATCAATGTTTCGGCTTGTTCAGTAAGATCAAAAAATGCATGAAGACTATCTGAAATTAGTATGAAATGCTATTTTATATAATGTATGCTTTATTTGAAAGTAGGCTGTTCTTTTAACACATCTCAATGCACAAATGAAAAGCTATTCACACTTCTCTCAACAATAACAAAAATATATACAAAGCAATTGCAAATTAACAGGACGTGCTTAAAATTTTTTTTTAAAACTGAAACCCAGATTACATCATTATAAAACACTTCCTCCTTGAATTTGTGATTTTCCCCTCCCCTGCCTATGAATTCTATTTCAAAATTAATATTGCCATGAAAGTACCTGCAGCGCCACCTCTTAATTCACAAAATAACCTGCAGTTTTATATAACAAGCTAGACCGGAAATCTCCTACAAGAGAGGCACAGAGAATAAACTGCCAAGTCCCATGGGTAATGGATTATATCAGTGGTTGCCTTTTCATCAATCAAGCGACTGGAGATATTGACGGAATCCCATTACCTACGCTAACGGCTTTCACCACAATGTATTGGTCTATGTTTAGAAAACAGACACTTACATACTTACTCCAGGAGTGTTGTAAAAACGTTTCCCAAACAATAACACCACAGTGTCAGGAACTTAAATTAATGTCACAGAAATAACGCTTTTTCCAATTTTATCAGAGATTTAGATTCAGACGGTGCATCCTGTTTGCCTTCCTCTTTATAGTATATTAAATTACAGCTGGATTTCTTGTGAACAGCTACTGAGTTTATTATTGTGAAGTTACCATTCTGTGGAGACTATTAACCATGCAAACCAAAGCTTATTCTGCTCCTCCTATATTCTTTGATCAATGATGCACAATGCAGCCCTCATTCATCAATGAATATTTGACCATTTCCAATTTACGAATTTCGTATTGCTACATTTCCACCACGAAAAAATAGTTGCAGTTTGAAAAAGGAGAGAAAAAAAAATATGTTCTTTACAAATGTGGCTTGACTTGACCTAAAAATTTGACTTAATTTATTTTCCTACAGACTAATTTGGATCAACCCAATCTACTGGACGACATAGCCTATGACACCAGATTTAATTCTCCCTTCCATCAAAACAGCCTGGAAGCTCATTCTGCATCTGGCAATAATTAAAAACAATGGAATCCAAAAGAATGATATCTGACAAGATAAAATGAACACTTACAGTGCATGTCTCGCTCATGTTCATATTCAATGAAGGCGAATCCTCGCACTTTGCCATTTCTCTGATCGCGAACCTGTCGTATCTGAAAAGAGAGAGAGAGAGAGAAGTTTTCATTTCACTATTGCAGTTGTTGGGTAATGATGACCTGTTTAAAGAAGTAAATGCCTTAAAAACTTACGTATTGATCCAAGATCGGGTTTAAGTGAAGCATAAATGCAAGAAAATGACCTTGTGTTGCTCAAAGGTCCTAGAGATAGGTTGTAAGAGTGATAAGGTCAGAAAGATACCAGTCTAAGGGAGGATGACACCTGAACAGGGAAGAAGGCTGCCAGAGTAGGGAGGTCGGCAGACTGAATAGGTAGGATGGCTGCTACAGTAGGGAGGATGACATCAGAGATAATAATGGAAAATGTATCATCAGACTTTAATGATATTATCCAATAGTTTTAAATGGTGTAACTGCCACCCTGAAGCCAGATAGCTACAGCAGTACTTATCTCCACTGAAGCACAGTCACATGCACAGCTGATTCTGAAGGGACACCCTCCTATATTTCAAGGTGTCTTTTATATAGAGTTTAACAATGTAATTAATAAGTTATCAGTTTTCAGAGGGCCATTCTAAGAGGCTTACTCCACAGCCTATGAGAGGTTAATTTGGTCTAAGATCAGCCAGATAAAAGGGATAAACCTCTTAACACCATATCCACCTCCCAGTGGGGACCAAATCTGATATCTATCCAATACATTTTGGCTTCAGTTTTATTTATTAATGACTAGTTGATGACCTTAATCATGAGATACCTTCTATCAGTGACAGCTTGCTCTGGCAGGCCTGAATTTCCAGCCTCACAGTGACGTAGCCTGCCAGATCCACACCAGACTATCAGTATTCCAAAGCCAAAATCCACAGAGCCTAAATGAAATAACCTTTTGATTATCCAACCTCCTGGGAGCTTCCTGCCTCTTCTCTACTAACTATATTTTAAACTTCTCACAATTCACCAGACCTGGGGCCCAGATAACAACACGTGAGTGCAACACTGGCTTCGCTGTAAACAGGGAGAAAGAAGACTAAATATCAAAGCAAACATCTTCTCACAGTTTGAGGTGTTACTTTCTCATACTTAGCTTCTATGTAAATATTTGAAAAAGAACAACTGGATTGGTTTGAGGCCTATTTGTCGACGCTATACACTATTCTACAACAGATTACAACTATTCATCTGCCTGGGACCAACCAATCAATATACTATCGACTTGCACATCCTAAAATAGCCTGGAATAACAGCGGTAAATCTAAGTGCCAGGATAGGAGAGGGGCAACAAACCTTGCCTGCCTCCAAACTATCCCTTAGGCAAAATTTTACACTACAAATTGTCAATTTATTCCAGCCCCCCTCCCCCCGATCTAATATGTTATGATAATTTACGTAATATTTTCATGCAACATTCATTAAAACAAGCTTTTGCACCTGATTACCAAAACACCCAGAACAAAAAACCATGCCATGGTACTTACAAATGGTAAGATATGCCTCAGTGCTCTTGGTAGGGCAATAACACCTGCAGATTGCAAAATATGCCTCAATGCTCAGAGTATGGGAATAACACTTGCAGATGACATGGTATGCTTTAATGCTCACTGTAAGGCAATAACAGATGCAAATGGCCAGATTTGCCCCAATCCTCATGGTAGAGCAGTAACATTTGTACATAGCAAGATATGCCCCAATGTTCATGGTAGAGCAGTAACATTTGTACATAGCAAGATATGCCCCAATGTTCATGGTTGCGTAATACCAGATACAAATGGCAAGATTGGCCTCAACACTCATGGTAGGGCGATGATCAAGATTTGCTTCAATGCTCATGGTAGGACAATAACACAGGGCAATAAGACAGGGCAATAAGACAGGGCAATACAATGTGGCAAGATTTACCTCAAAGCTCATGGTGGTAGGGCAAAGACAATGTAACAGCTATCTATTAAACAAGATCCTTGTAAGTACTCAATGCCTCATCAGAACACTGGAGTATGGGAAGGCAGTCAGAAGAAAAGACAAAAGCAGATTTTACTAAACATTAGAAAAAGTAAACTAGGAGACAGCCACAACGATGTGTAAACTATCTGTTAAACTTTCAGTTTCTGGTTCAAAGCCATTCAGGATATACATATACAGCTCAGAATTGTAGTCTGTCATAGGTACGCATTC
>JABBOT010000001.1:7269733-7438628 GCA_016165875.1 Acanthopleura granulata
GAAAGGATATTAGTGAATGTAAAACGAAAGCAGAATGGAAAGCTTCACTTTCTTTCTTAACAAAAACATTTACTTACTAAAGCATCCAAAAATTTCTTCTTGGTGCCACAGTCTCTGCAGACTGGCTATGGCGTTTTGTCACAGCTAGCGAAGATGATGTGATCTATATATACTGTGTACATGTATTTGCAATTTTATGACTCGATCACCAACACATTACCGTCTCTAGACGAACCCCTTGTGACCAGATGCAATTTTATCACTGTGTAATTTGTAAGTCTAGGAGGAGAAAAAACAATGACCCCAGATATTGTAATTATTCCCTTCAGACTGGTACAGCCTCATAAATTTAATAATGGGATAGAAAGTGTTTGTTATGCCATTACTATATATATATTTACTTCCTGCTAACAGCAAATATTTGCTGTTAGTGCACAGCCATGAACTAGAACATGTAGGTTATGTCTATAATAGGTGTAAATGTGTTTTCAGACCCCGATCACTGCCTACAATACTCACTCCTGCACTCATGCGACGAGCTTAGCTGTACATTGGCGGAACCCTTAGGATCTGTATCATAACTATCAGCATTGTGATGATTTCTAACTATGATCTGAGCCTGAGAGTTGTTAGCATTCTTAATTATTGCAGGTTTTTTTGCATGCTTAAGCACAAATGCGCACATATGCATATATCGTTTGTTAGCCCAGAACCTTCAGAGCGTGCAACCTCAATAATCATTTTTGTTAGGTTGACATCAGACTATTGTATACTCTTGTACGTCAAGACAAATTTCACACCACATGATTTGGAATTACATATGCACACATGTGAATATAGTTCCGAACTGTTAGGTCCATGACACACTATATACACAGCCTGTATACATGTTGATGGTAATACCGTATCTTTGTGTATCTCATAAATAGCTCACTGTATATGACATTGGTTCCTCATGACAGACCATGTGCATACACACAAATACACCCGACAGTCTGTGAAAGTGACTTAAGTGGCTGGGGCTGGAATAAGATTACCTGAAAGGCCTGCCTGGTGCATGTAACTAAGCCTATAAGTTCAAATCTAATCCCAAAAAGTTGTACCATGACGATATTTGGCACATATATTTGATTTGGCTATATGAGGTCTGAGATGAAATCTAACCCCAAAATCAATACATTATCTCAAGTCAGGATAATGCTTCATAAAATCATAGCAAGATGAACAGTGGCGAGAAGATGAAGAGAGTCTACAGAAAACACAACATAATGACAGCTCTATCACTGCACATTACAAGCCTACCACAAGTGAAGCCGAGAGCCTTTGTCCTTCTTCACTGAATCACATAGAGATGTACAAAGCCATGTGATATTATTACACAAGCTCGGCGGCCACTCAATACAGCCACTGTTACAGATAAATGCATCCTACTATTAAAGTATCATGTTTATACAGAGAAAGAAGAGACAAGCCACCTTCATAAAGAAGTTCTTCTGTTTGTTAAAATACAGGAGATGATGACTTAGAATGTGTTTTCCAGATAGTCATGGTCAAAGATCATACATGTGCATGCCATAACTTAAAAAAATAGACAACACTAGAGAAAATGTATATATGTATCGATAAAGAATAGCATTTAAGTTACAAAAAAAAAGTCACTTTTAATTTTTGTGACGTAGGATAACTGAGATATCGCTGTTCAAAGTAAACAACAATACCAAAGTAGGAAGCATCTATTAAACTGCCATGCTATCAATTTTAACCAATCGAGGGCAAGATAATTCTACCACCCAAGAAAGCATCTGTTTCTGCTGTGACGTCACCCGTTCCAACTTAACCATTTTGACATGCAGAAGTAGCGTTCAATCAGCTGTTTTGCTGCCTGACTACAAGAAAATTCTGATGTACTTTAAAGCCATTTTCTTTGAGAAAGCGGAAGCTGAACAAGTCTAGGGTTATTCCAAAAGATCTCAAACAGGAAGCTACAATTTGTGGCCTTCCGTTGTAATAAGAAGGGGGACTGTACTTTGCACAACACAGGAGTGTCTCGCCTCTAATACCAAAGAACGTTTCCAACCTCTCTAAAATGGTATGTCCCATAGCCTCGTATAAATTCTGGATTAAAATGATACAGACATCAATGGCCTTGTCATATGTGTGCTTAATTACAAAAACATTGAGGATATATCCATAGACTAGCTGCCTTATCAGGTCAGCCCTATCTGTTCATCTGCACTACAGGAGCAAATAGATCAGCTTAAAGTCCTTATCTTTAGCCATGTTAGCAAAGGATTATTGGCGATGTCAGCAAAACATCTGGTCACAATGAAATGGGGCTGAGGTTATTCACATAGTGCCCCAGGCCAAATAGCTGACTTTGACTACGAGTGAATGACAGATCAGCAGAGAGGTGTGAGTATCTGTATGAAAAAATTCTCATACAAAAGGGCATTCGGTCTGCCTGCTAAAGAAGTCCTGGGAACAGTTTCTATGAGGAAACTTGCCTTTCTGTCTTGATTAGATGATCTGCAATACTTGGGGGAACCTCTGGACGTCCAGTAGCTGCAGGGTTACTGGGTGAAGGCCAACACTGGTCATTAAAACAAGTCATTGAATTGCTGAAGGGCAGGGGCTCATAAATTGGTCAATTTAACTGAAACATTGGTTGTGTTATGATGAGAGAAGAGTAAAGGCCAGCGAGTGAAAGAATGTCTGCAGAGGAATCATCATTAGATCCATTGTTCAGTAGTGTTTTATCCACCAATCACTGTCACTGGTCATTCAAACACAAGGTCTTTCAAACTAATGCTGAGCACTGGTGCTTTGAATCCATGAGATACTGTGTCTTACCACCACACAGTAACACTGGTCGTGGCTTGTCACCACTTTCTTACAACATCTGCAGTAAGCTGTTCGTTAACTTCAGGTGGATTACTACAAGATGGAAACATTGTTTGTGGCTTACCACCAATTCTTTACACTATCTACAGAATACCATTACTGGATTTCAAAAAGTGGCTTACCACAACTTCCTTATGACACTATCTGCTGGCTTACCACCATGTCTTCACATTATACACAGAATACCATCACTATTCAGTCAGTGACTTACCACCACTTCCTTATGCTATTGCCAGTTACCTTGTACTAATTACAGAATACCATGAGTTGATTCAGTAAGTAATTTACCACTTCTCCCTTTGGTCTTCTACAGAATACCATAACTACATTTTATAAAGTGGCTTACCACCACTTCCTTGTGCCACACACAGAACATTATCACTTGCATCAATAAGCATCTTACCACTGCTTCCTTATGCTACATGTATCTACGAAATGCCATCACTGCATTTCATAAAGTGGCTTACCACCACTTCCTTACGGTATGCACAGAATACCATCGCTAGCTTCAATAATTGGCATACCACATTTCCTTACGTTATACACAGAATGCAATCACTGGATTCAATATGTAACTTACCACAGCTTCCATAAATTATCTACAAAATACCATCACTGCATTTCAATAAGTGGTTTGCCAACACTTCCTCAGAGAGAATACCATCCGTGAACTAAAAATTTAACTTACCACTGCACCCTCACATATCTACAGATTAACATCACTACATTTCAGTAAGAGGCTTACCACCACTTCCTTACATGGAATACCATCACTTCATCCAATAAGTAACTTACATGTACCACTGCTTCCTTATGCTACAAGTACCTACAGAATACCATGACTGTAGCTCACTAAGTGGCTTATCACCACTTCCTTACAGAGAATATTATCACAGGACTATAAAAGTAACTTACCACTGCATCCATACATATCTACAGATTAACATCACTACATTTCAATAAGAGGCTTACCACCACTTCCTTACATGAAATACCATCACTTGATCAAACAAGTAACTTACAGCTTTCACGAACTGCAGATTCCTTGTGCCACATGTATCTGCGGAAGAGGCTTACCACCACTTCCTTACTGTTATACACAGAATACAATCACTTGATTCAATAAGTACCTTACTTCCTTACCCTATCTACAGAATACCATCACTTCATTTCAATAAGTGGCATACCACCACTTCCTTACAATGATATCGAACACCTTCACTTGTTTTCAATAAGAGGTTTACCACCATGTTCTTGCACTATCCACAGATCACCATTAACTGACTTCAGTAAGTGGCTTACCATCACTCCCTTGTTCTATTCATAGAATACCATCACTCCTTGTCAATAAGTCGCTTACAACCATTTCATGTTCTATTCACAGAATACCATCACGCCTTGTCAATAAGTGGCTTATCACCACCTTCTTACATGGATACAAAAAACTTTCACTTGTTTTCAATAAGAGGCTTATCATCCTGTTCTTGTACTATCCACAGAATACCATCACTGATTTTTTAAAAAGTGGCTTACCACCACTTTACGCTATCTACAGAACACTTACTACTCTTCAGTACACAGATTACCACCACTGAATATTATCTCCAGACACTATTAGCAATATTTCAAGAGTTGGTTTACTACCAGTTCTTTAAGCTTTTGCCTTTCGGCTTACCATTAGTTCCTTACAGTATCTACAAAATACCATCTCCTGGTTTAATTAGGTGGCTTACCACCATTTACTTACAATATCTACAAAATACAATCAGTTAACTTTATATCAGTCATACTACTTCTGAATATATCCAGAATACCATCGGATTTCACCATGGGGCATAGCACAACTTCTGCACTAATGCTTGACATCAATAAGAGGATGACAAACTTCTTCATATTTTCTGAACCAACTGGCATTCACCACGGTTTAGTTGTGTCCATTTTCTTCACCTTAACTCACCACCCTGTAGTCTGTAGTGCAGACTTAAACCTTAACATGCAACATTCTACATGTGCAAATAAACTTGCATGTGCTGTTGACATCTGTACAAATCATTAAAATCAAGCCACTGTGAAAACCAGGGTCACACATGTAATCCTTCCGATAGATCAGCGACTAACATTAGGCAACGGTTCCCTTTCTCAGGCTATTTCCACACCTGGCAATGAGTACTGTTTATATCCTTGTTCTAACAGCATTCAGCAGACTTATCAGGTGTGGTGAGTCCAATGTGACAGAACAATGTAACCATAAGCCAAAGCTTGGCACTTATTGCAACCATGGCGAAGGTTACCAAAATCATGACTTGCTCGCCACAGCTTTAAATTCCCAAGATTTGCAACCATGAGGGCTATGTATGCCAACAAAACATATTAAGAAATTACATGTCACTAGTGATCATTTACAGCATTCCTGCACACAACTTGCTCAATTTATCACTTTCCATTCGTGCCTAATAATATTTGACTGCCCACTGTTTCTTTGTTTTAGCAATAGATTTACTACATGCAACTAGCATAATGCTTGTCGTGATTTGCTAACATTTACGATTGTGTCGCTTGTGAATGATTATCATTAGTTCAACTATTTGCTAATGTAATATGCATGTAAAGCACACATAACCACAGCTTGACATAATTTCTTTCTAATAATATCTACTACTTGCCCACTATTACCAAGGTGTTAACATGGCAGACATTGGTTTGCCATCAGATTTCAGCACGAGGTACCTTGTGCTGAAATCTTTGCGTGAAAACTTTGCATTTACCTAAACACCCTATACCCCCATAAGCTTACATATATGTGTACACTTTCCAAGTCGGCTGAAATCCGTGTTAAACATTCCGATTTTGCGCTCTGCCATTATAATTTTTATCTATCTCCTGACATTCAAGTAACCTTACTTTGAAATTTCTGGCTTGGCTGCAAAACTATTTTTTGACTTTGCTCATATTTCAGTGAGCTAAACACAGTACTGTTACTTGTGCGACCATCAATAACTGTTACCTAGTAGGCCTGGATGTGCAGTTCCATGAACAAACTCATGAAATATCTGCGCTGTGTCTTCCAATTCATATCTAGCAAGAGGCAAAGCGGAACTTTTCAGACAGTTCTTGACAACTAGATCCATTCAAGTTTCATAATTATACAACAAATATACCTACCACAATTGCTGTACAGACAGGAAATTTTTGTTTGTCAAAAACTGCATAACTGGGAATGTTTATTTATCTTTTGTTTGAGAATCACAGTAAGAAAAAAAAACAAAAAAAAAAACTCTGGCAGCACTTCACTGAAATCAAGAATATCAATAGGATCTGCTGTGTTCTTGGCACTGTAATAAACCTTTTGAGCTGGGGGAAAAAAACAACCTGGTTTTTGGGTGATGGATCCATATCCAAAGCCAACATGATACATGGTATAATCACTGGCAAAGACAGAAGGGAATACCAGAACATGGTCAGGGAAGAGAACAGACAAACTGCCAGGGACTTCAGCAGATAACGATAAAACAACTTTCAATCAAAGGGAATCAATTCCAAATGAACAGAGCTATACACCAGAGCTATGATGGCAACATCTCAGTCTAAACTGTCTATCTTGACATCTGTAACAGTTGTTGGAAGAAAACCTATTGTAATCGTTATCATTTCTATCCAACAGTAAATGGCCATTTGTTCTAATGAACTAACGACAGAGAACTGCAGTATGTGTACTAACATTAAAGGAAGAGATTACTTTTAAATAAATTCAGTGTCATGCACATTGGAAATATGTTTTTCACGAATTATTACAAGTTTTTTTTTTAGTGAATAAAATGCCAAAAATATCGAGATTCTAAAATGACCTTGTGGCCATACTGAACAGGGTGAAACATAGTGTATTTGGGGACGGTGGGTGGTGGGGGTGTCCATTAAACAGACTTTAACTGTTATATTTTGCAAATTAAATACAGATTTAGATACAGCACTACATGTATATTCACGCTGAAACATTGAAATACAGGAATTTGCGGATATTTCGTTCTTAAAAAAATTTTGGACATCAATGTTTCAGCTTGTTCAGTAAGATCAAAAAATGCACGAAGACTATCTGAAATTAGTATGAAATGCTATTTTATATAATGTATGCTTTATTTGAAAGTAGGCTGTTCTTTTAACACATCTCAATGCACAAATGAAAAGCTATTCACACTTCTCTCAACAATAACAAAAATATATACAAAGCAATTGCAAATTAACAGGACGTGCTTAAAATTTTTTTTTAAAACTGAAACCCAGATTACATCATTATAAAACACTTCCTCCTTGAATTTGTGATTTTCCCCTCCCCTGCCTATGAATTCTATTGCAAAATTAATATTGCCATGAAAGTACCTGCAGAGCCACCTCTTAATTCACAAAATAACCTGCAGTTTTATATAACAAGCTAGACCGGAAATCTCCTACAAGAGAGGCACAGAGAATAAACTGCCAAGTCCCATGGGTAATGGATTATATCAGTGGTTGCCTTTTCATCAATCAAGCGACTGGAGATATTGACGGAATCCCATTACCTACGCTAACGGCTTTCACCACAATGTATCGCTCTATGTTTAGAAAACAGGCACTTACATACTTACTCCAGGAGTGTTGTAAAAACGTTTCCCAAACAATAACACCACAGTGTCAGGAACTTAAATTAATGTCACAGAAATAACGCTTTTTCCAATTTTATCTGAGATTTAGATTCAGACGGTGCATCCTGTTTGCCTTCCTCTTTATAGTATATTAAATTACAGCTGGATTTCTTGTGAACAGCTACTGAGTTTATTATTGTGAAGTTACCATTCTGTGGAGACTATTAACCATGCAAACCAAAGCTTATTCTGCTCTGCTCCTCCTATATTCTTTGATCAATGATGCACAATGCAGCCCTCATTCATCAATGAATATTTGACCATTTCCAATTTACCAATTTCCTATTGCTACATTTCAACCACGAAAAAATAGTTGCAGTTTGAAAAAGGAGAGAAAAAAAAATATGTTCTTTACAAATGTGGCTTGACTTGACCTAAAAATTTCACTTAATTTATTTTCCTACAGACTAATTTGGATCAACCCAATCTACTGGACGACACAGCCTATGACACCAGATTTAATTCTCCCTTCCATCAAAACAGCCTGGAAGCTCATTCTGCATCTGGCAATAATTAAAAACAATGGAATCCAAAAGAATGATATCTGACAAGATAAAATGAACACTTACAGTGCATGTCTCGTTCATGTTCATATTCAATGAAGGCGAATCCTCGCACTTTGCCATTTCTCTGATCGCGAACCTGTCGTATCTGAAAAGAGAGAGAGAGAGAAGTTTTCATTTCACTATTGCAGTTGTTGGGTAATGATGACCTGTTTAAAGAAGTAAATGCCTTAAAAACTTACGTATTGATCCAAGATCGGGTTTAAGTGAAGCATAAATGCAAGAAAATGACCTTGTGTTGCTCAAAGGTCATAGAGATAGGTTGTAAGAGTGATAAGGTCAGAAAGATACCAGTCTAAGGGAGGATGACACCTGAACAGGGAAGAAGGCTGCCAGAGTAGGGAGGTCGGCAGACTGAATAGGGAGGATGGCTGCTACAGTAGGGAGGATGACATCAGAGATAATAATGGAAAATGTATCATCAGACTTTAATGATATTATCCAATAGTTTTAAATGGTGTAACTGCCACCCTGAAGCCAGATAGCTACAGCAGTACTTATCTCCACTGAAGCACAGTCACATGCACAGCTGATTCTGAAGGGACACCCTCCTATATTTCAAGGTGTCTTTTATATAGAGTTTAACAATGTAATTAATAAGTTATCAGTTTTCAGAGGGCCATTCTAAGAGGCTTACTCCACAGCCTATGAGAGGTTAATTTGGTCTAAGATCAGCCAGATAAAAGGGATAAACCTCTTAACACCATATCCACCTCCCAGTGGGGACCAAATCTGATATCTATCCAATACATTTTGGCTTCAGTTTTATTTATTAATGACTAGTTGATGACCTTAATCATGAGATACCTTCTATCAGTGACAGCTTGCTCTGGCAGGCCTGAATTTCCAGCCTCACAGTGACGTAGCCTGCCAGATCCACACCAGACTATCAGTATTCCAAAGCCAAAATCCACAGAGCCTAAATGAAATAACCTTTTGATTATCCAACCTCCTGGGAGCTTCCTGCCTCTTCTCTACTAACTATATTTTAAACTTCTCACAATTCACCAGACCTGGGGCCCAGATAACAACACGTGAGTGCAACACTGGCTTCGCTGTAAACAGGGAGAAAGAAGACTAAATATCAAAGCAAACATCTTCTCACAGTTTGAGGTGTTACTTTCTCATACTTAGCTTCTATGTAAATATTTGAAAAAGAACAACTGGATTGGTTTGAGGCCTATTTGTCGACGCTATACACTATTCTACAACAGATTACAACTATTCATCTGCCTGGGACCAACCAATCAATATACTATCGACTTGCACATCCTAAAATAGCCTGGAATAACAGCGGTAAATCTAAGTGCCAGGATAGGAGAGGGGCAACAAACCTTGCCTGCCTCCAAACTATCCCTTAGGCAAAATTTTACACTACAAATTGTCAATTTATTCCAGCCCCCCTCCCCCCGATCTAATATGTTATGATAATTTACGTAATATTTTCATGCAACATTCATTAAAACAAGCTTTTGCACCTGATTACCAAAACACCCAGAACAAAAAACCATGCCATGGTACTTACAAATGGTAAGATATGCCTCAGTGCTCTTGGTAGGGCAATAACACCTGCAGATTGCAAAATATGCCTCAATGCTCAGAGTATGGGAATAACACTTGCAGATGACATGGTATGCTTTAATGCTCACTGTAAGGCAATAACAGATGCAAATGGCCAGATTTGCCCCAATCCTCATGGTAGAGCAGTAACATTTGTACATAGCAAGATATGCCCCAATGTTCATGGTAGAGCAGTAACATTTGTACATAGCAAGATATGCCCCAATGTTCATGGTTGCGTAATACCAGATACAAATGGCAAGATTGGCCTCAACACTCATGGTAGGGCGATGATCAAGATTTGCTTCAATGCTCATGGTAGGACAATAACACAGGGCAATAAGACAGGGCAATAAGACAGGGCAATACAATGTGGCAAGATTTACCTCAAAGCTCATGGTGGTAGGGCAAAGACAATGTAACAGCTATCTATTAAACAAGATCCTTGTAAGTACTCAATGCCTCATCAGAACACTGGAGTATGGGAAGGCAGTCAGAAGAAAAGACAAAAGCAGATTTTACTAAACATTAGAAAAAGTAAACTAGGAGACAGCCACAACGATGTGTAAACTATCTGTTAAACTTTCAGTTTCTGGTTCAAAGCCATTCAGGATATACATATACAGCTCAGAATTGTAGTCTGTCATAGGTACGCATTCAATATAGATGTGTCTTATGAAGAAATGTTTTAGAATATAGAAATTATTTATGATTACTTGTTTTGTGGGTATCCTTAAATATACCATACTGAGGAAAACCTTACATACAAGTATTAAGATTGGTTGGCACTCTGTGTAATGAGAATCAAGAGATGGCCTTAAACAGTACCTGCAGTGTGCAATGTTATTTTACAAAGGCCTATTCCACAGTCCAGCCTATATACAGCACTGGCTTTATATCTAGAATGTAGTGCATAAGCTGCTTAAGGTGAGGATAAATAACCCATTACTGCTGATCTATTTCCCAACAGTCCTCACAGAGAAAGAATGTATTACCACGTTTGATGCACGTTCCAACAAGCCTTGAAAATGAAAGTGCAAGTTCGTTTTAACAACGAATAAAACACTACAGTGAAACTTGCCGACAACCATATCTCGAAAACTGATATCTTGTCAACACAGAGAATTCACATGTTAACTGACTTTGTATTATCCAGAAAACCAACACATTTGTGGCATCAGACTGTCCCCCACCATTACTGGTGGAGGCTGGAGAGTCACCGGTCAAGGGAGATAACTAACAGGAGTTAGTAAGGCTATGACATCATCCTCTAAATTCTTCAGTAATCTGAGCTACTGATTATATTTACGTCACAAAGCTGTACAATTTATGTTTGGAGAAAATCTTTGCTGCTTTTGTTGTACAACCTCGCATCTTGTCCACATTGACATTTCTTCTGGGTGCCAAGCATGGTTGGTTCACAAGTTTGCCTGTATTTACCCCATAATGAGACTAGTGACACGCAACACTGCTCATGAATCAATGAGAACCACCAGTGCCTGAAGTGGTTGAAACACATGAACAACTGTTCAACAATCAGCTTGTTCATCTCTAAGAAGCTAATTAATTCCAAGCGATCTGAGGACAGACATTAAAGAGACTGTCTGCTCCCATTAGTACAGCATCCCATAAAGTCTCCTAGAGCCAGCGAACAGGTCTTGGGGATGGCTGATAGTTTTTATCCTACCATCTGTGCCCAAGAGAAATCCTGGGAGGGAGTAAAATAATGGAACACTACACACCACTAGAGAGGCAACAGCATTGGATGGGAAGCAAATTGGCACTAAATCCAGTCATCTCTTGGGTCAATTACTACACAGTTGCAATAAAAGAAACAAGGTGTCTGACAAACCAAGCAAAAAATGAGGTGAAGTGAAGTGCAAACATCATGGCTCCTAAAATATCCTAGAACCTGTCACTGAGGATAGCTGGTTGCACTGCCATACAGCCGGACCTTCCCTTCCACATATATGTAAGCATCAAATACTCAGTGTTACAAGGAACATCAAGGTACAAAAAAAAAGAAAAAAAATATTGATAAAGTAACACAGTGTAGACACAACTGGATATTTTGTTTGGAGGTGTATGTATACCCAAGGAGATGCCCTGTGTATGGCCTCAATCCTGCTGTCACAGAAGTCATTTGGAGTTGGAATTTAGTACACAATTTCAACAAGGGAAAAATAACATGGTGGTCAAGATTTCATTCTAGTGTACACAAAAAACTAAAATCTATTGTACAGAGGGACTAGTACTATGCACAGTAAGAATCCATCAGGAAGCTGACAGATGTCTTCAATTCCTACAACGAACCATTACTGGTGGGAATGATCTTCACCACAAATGAAAAAAAAACAAAACAATTTGATAGTAACAATAAGTAATGATAAAGTTGTAACAAAGTTACCAATTCCTAACATCAACCATCACTGTGATAAGGCCAAAAGACATTTTCATATTGGTTTGTACAGTGTGACCCAAAAATATGCCAGATCACACAAAAGAGATAGTTTACACATGATTGCCTGCTTAGGATGGATAGATGCATGGATGAATGAATGAATGAATGAATCAATGCATTGAAGAGGTCATTGCAATATTATGCCACTATGGGTATACATGTGCAACTGTACAGGGGAGAAATCAAGAAGTAAAACTATTTACATCTAGCTGCCAAGCCAGAACTTCCAGGGGCAACACACTGCCAAACTACAGATATATGTATGTCAACTGAGGCTGCAAGATACATGCAGATAGAGCCAAGGGATGTCATTTGAGCTCCTGCTTATCTGACCAACTGTTCCCTTTATTGACTGCCAGAAACTCCATCCTTCACCATGGCCATTTTACTGGCGATAAGTGATAAGTAGCTGCTGAGTTCAGGAAGGCTACACCCTGTTCTACTCAACTCTTGCCCTGCGATACAGTCCTGGTACTGTTTTCTGCTTTCAAAATTTAAATACCAATAGACATGTTAATATCAGATGATGCACTCACAACTTCACTGTAGTTTGCGTAGGGCACATTTCACTATGTCGAAATATCATGAACTCTTAAACACTCAGTTAATATGGGTACATGTAGACTCAGGTGCATGTTATAACATCTGGCTATGCCCGCACTTTGCTTGTGTAGCTTTTACTGGCTGCTGGACAAACATACAGTTCCCCAGCTGTACAAGAAATACAGAATTCATCAGATCCCAGCCAGTGGGTTTCTGCTGGCTATATGTGACTCCCATAAAGTGTATACAAAAGTGATGTCCACAGTGCATAGTAATAGCTTCAGCCATTATCTCCCAACCAGCAAGCTGTTCAGACTTCCTACAATTTGAATATGGTCACAACATATGACAGACAATGGGCTCTGGGTACTTATTGTGTGCCACTGCTCATGTAGATCAATGGTCATGCATCAACCTGGCTGCTCCAAGCTAGCTAATGGTTACAGGTTACATTGCCGTTCTCTCTTGTTGGCAAAAGATCGTCCAATCTGGACACATGACCAGCCTATAAACAAAGGCTACTGTTAGTTTCTGGAGCACATGAATTTTGATGGTCATGGCTATGGACTTGGCTGTTCATCAGGCTTCTTTAAGATGCTCCACTCCTCGAGTGCATTTGACCAAACGCAAATGATACAAAGAAACACTTGCAGCAATTAGCAGTGTCAACAGTAAGCAGGAAGCGGTGCGTTTTCCACACAGTGTACGCAGTCTCTGTGCCAAAATTACTTTTAATAGAACATGCATACCTCCTGGTAACTGCAGAAGCACAGATGTGATGGGGAAAGGGAGCTAAGGTGGAAAGGTGGATAAGGAGCTCCAGTCTACAATACAGTAAAGAGTTTGGTAGAGAGGCAGGGTGCTCTGGGCTAACCCTCACACCCAGGCCATGCATGTCAACAGGGTAGCCTTCCTGTCCTGGGACGATGACAAGGTAGGTGTACGCTTGGACACCAAGACATCTGTAAACATCCTGTGTATCTCCTGAACTAACAACTATGTGCAGCTAACTATGCACAACTGTCTGTCCACTTGTTGGCATGAGGTCAGGTGCTGGCAACAGGTCAGACTTTGGCCAACAGTAACCCAACCTCTAACCAACAGTGATAGTGAAGTATTTTCATAAGGACTATGCTTCTAATTTGAGGCAGTTAAATAAATGTGAAGATCTAAGCACAACGGACATACTGTATCAAAACACCATCAATTCAGTGGTGGAAAATAGCTGTCAGTGATATCAAGTTTCAGCTGTGATCTGTCCAATACCCTAATTTTTTGCTGCCATGTATATTTTCTTTATGTTAATATCCATGATGCTTTATAGACTTTGACATAGTTTCACATAAGGCTTGCTTAACTTCCCTTTGAGCAAACTTTCTGAACTCGACAGACCAATGCACAGGGATTCCCAGGCATACAAAAATCAATACATCTATTTATAGATGTCATCAGGTTTTTAATGACTCAGAGCTCAAACCTTTGTGAATGTGTTACAATGAGCTGGGGATATATGTAACTAAGCTTTCACAACTAATTATCCTTGTCAAAGCTGTTAATGGAACACGTCTGGTATTGCTATCCCGATTCATGTAACAATACTTCATGTCACTGACTGTGCCCTGCAAGCATTTACATAGTCAACCTAGACTGAAAATCCTATGTAAAATTCTGTCAGGTGCACAAACACAAATTAACTTCATACATGAAATAATGATATAGCTGAGATAATATAATAATCCTGTTGATTTTTTGATAAGTGTGTCTGTCTATTTCAAACACTAGTAGAGAGCAATGCACAGGTTCAACTAAAACTGCCCTCTGTTACACTATATGTAATCCATGGTATGTGCATGAAATAAAGGTCATAAAATACCACTGATATTAAAGTATTGGCCATGGACAAACTTTGAGATCACTTACCCTTCATATAATGCTGGTACTCAACTACCTTTCTGACATAAACAAGGCCAACATGGTATCTTAATCTGGCAGTCTTTTGTTCCATATGTAACATGACTTTTTTGTTTTTAACTTTTTCAACAAAGATAACCAGTAACATTTAATTACAATCCTACTTTGATTTATACTGTGGTAAATGTGGTGTCATCTCATTACCTGTAATTAGCAAACTTGTTAAGTTAATTAAGTACGATTACCAGCAGGGCTGCAGGGCCCTTGTTGATTGTGGCATCATGTACATGTGTGTGCTCTTGTGGCATCACACGAAACAGGAACTCATCTAACTAGGCCTGTATGTGAAAAAAAAAACCCTGTACATGTAGTTTAGGCTGTGCAACATGGATTAACACAGATGAGGGTAGTGGGTAGTTATTGCCAGACTGAAGCAGTACATGTAGGTACAAATGTAGACAGATCAGCCACTACCCGATAAACAGTGTTTGCCACTAACAATGTGTGCTTGTGGGTACAGAGCAAACATACATACTACTGCACCAGTCAGTTCTTACTCTGCTTCCCCTCTATGTAACCCATTCTCATCATTCTCAATGAAATGTTTGATTAATTGATCTCGAATTAGGCTAAACAGCCAAGGCCGCATGTTCTGTTTACAGAACCAAAATGTTGGTTCAACTGGGTCAACAAAATATCTAGTTCATCAACCAATTTCATCCACAATTTGTTTTCAACATCAATCTGTCAAGCTGAACCCATTCCTTATGGATTTTCTCCTCTCTGGCCGGAAGGGTTAGCCTGGTTTCGTGTTAACTCCTGGAGCAAAGTCTTCACTCACTCATCGCTGGTGTAATACATATATGTAGATCGCCTGGCATTCGGTGTATTTCATGTACCTCGGCTATGTCTACAGTTTAGATCTCAGCGGGGTTCACCTGGCAGTGAAGTCGAATTGCTCAATTGCTTCTCATAACATGTTATGTTTGGAATGGTAAGCATCTGGTTCTATCCAAACAAGTTGGACAAGGAAGCACTAACCCCTCCACACAAACATGCATTCAAATATATGAACATAATATATTAGTGCCTGGAATAACCATGGTCAATGCCCATCCATTTTACCAGATTTCTAGGTGAAGCTTTCTATATCTCTGCATGACAATGGTACAACTTAGTTCAGCACAATAGGCTGTGCAAGTAAGCTGCAAGCTGAAGTTTGGGGGGAGAATTTTAATTACCATTAATCTAAGGTTTCTGGTCTCCATTAACTTCATCGGAGAGGAGTTCTGTAATGATTACATGCCTGTATTGCATCCCTCAGGCGCGGCAATCGCCCACATTTTGTCCCTGCTGTCCTGGGTTTTATTTACAGATCCTGAGCAAAAGGCTCACCACACGTAGCTCAACCTTTCACGCCAAATTAACACAGGCCAGATCAATCTGCAGATGGGTTAACCACTAACGCCAGACTTAGCTCAACATTTCTTGCGTCAGACGCCAAAAAATATAATTAAAAAAAAGAGACATAAAAAGAGTAAGAGAAAAAAATCAAACCAGACAAGAATCGTGTGAAGAACAAAGCCTTGTGTTCTGGAATTGATGTGGGTTAACCAGCAAAGTTTATACAAACATACCCATGATATATAAGCAATGAATGCGTCTCCAAACTGACTCATCATCAAACTCACAGCTTCAGCTTTTTAAACAAAAATAAATGACATAACCATCTCTAATACATCCCCACAAGTAACACCTTGCCATCCAAGTAACTGGAAAATGCTCCACAAAGGCAACAATATTTCAAAGAACCACAACCACCCTGTGGTAGTCACTATTAAGCAGCCAAGTGCTTTTATTGAGAAAGAATTAAGAAATTTTTTGTCCCCACAGCATTCTTCTGATGCTGTTCACTTAGGTCACAGCTCCTCAAAATCCAAGCAGCCATTGTTCTACAGTCTTCAATACATTCTCTGCAATACCGTTAATCTCCAAAGCACAAGGCAGCCATCACTGCATCAGTACACAGGGTAATGAGTTGTTATGTGCACTAGTAAAGCTGTTTAACACCAGTGAGAGAATTCTGACACGATTATATCGATCTTTAACAGCGCTAGTATAGCACCGATTTGTCTTTCATTGCTTGATCAATATCAGAAGCAAGAATACAACTCTTCTCATGACCAGCTTCGTATTTCCTGCTGAGGGTCTCATAGCAGGCCTTAGTACATCTCATAGCAGGACTTAGTACATCTCCCAGCAAGGCCAGATATGTAGCATAACATATTAGTGAGAGTAAGAAAATACACCATCAACATCAGACATTAGCCTTCTTTTCTCAGGTTGGTACAGCTGCATGCATTATGAAAAAAAAAAACCCCAAAACATGCCTGCTACAATTTCTGAATGTATTTTTGATCATATCTAGATGCTTGCAGAGTTCTATGAAATCCAGTTTTCACAGGGATTGTAGTTCTAAACCATAACTGTCAGATATGTGTTTTTTTCATTAACAACAAGAATCTTTTTTCCCAAGAAAAGGATTCTTACTTTAGCTATTTCTAACAGTAAAAATTTAAATCATTTAATGATTCTAGTTTTGGAATGAAGAAAACACACCTAATACACAAATGTTACCACCATTAAACTGGGGAGTGCAGTAGAAAAACTGTCAACAAAACACGTTGATGACAGTTATATTTAACACTGGATGACACGCATCAATATAATATGGTGCAGAACGCGCATCATGTAATTACAGGTTGGTAACGTCAAACCAAACATGCCTTGCAGTGAAAAGCCGATGCAGCCATGATTTGTGACAATGATGTTCTAATGCATGGTGGTCGATGTGTAACAGGCTTATTGTGTACAGTTTAGCTGTTTAGTGGACAGTGTTAGCCTGCTGGAACAGCCCGAGTTGCACACAATAAAGGGGCCAGCCAGAAAAACAAGGAAACCAGGACTGCTGAAAGCGTTAAGCTGTTTAAGAGGCTGAAACCTCTAAAGAGAGTAATGGATTTGCTGTGTTTCATCAGGTGTTATTTGTTCTTAGACAGCTCCATAAAACATAAATGACCGGCACCCTACCTAGTGCAGTTAGGCTTGGAGGCTGGAGAAGGGGACAGGAATAATTACCAAACAAATTCTGCATAAAACATAAAAACTTAATATAAGTCTAATCTGCAAATAAGCAGGTAGAAGAAATGCACACACCTTTGTATGCAGGATTAAGGAAATTAAGGAAAAAAAAAAACAGAGAGAAACGGATGGCACTGTGGAAAGTTCCCTGTGAAGTCCTGATTACACAGGCTATTTACACAGACTGGAAGGGTAACAATGGCACTTGACTGATCACAAAGCTGGTCACGATCACTCAGCTTCTTGATAACACCAGAAATTGGTCAACACCATGAGAATCTAATTCAAATGAACAGCCTCTTTGAAGGCTGCCTTACAGGCCAGGTGTAACATTCCCACACATAAAGGTCAATGTCCACCTTAATTCTCTAACATTTGAATCATTCCTTCGCTGATACCACTGAAGTCTGCTGGCTTCAAACGAGATTAATTGACATGAAATAAATCCTTTTCTTCACTGAACTAGCATATGTTGCTGCTACTCTTACCCCTTTGGTGAAGTGGTTTGCTTTGGTCCAACTGCACTGAAATAACTTCAGTTTAAAATTTATACAACAGAAAAATCCATTACATGAAAAAGAATCCTTTATTAGACAGTGCTTGATTTTCCCTGTAATCCAATGGAGCTAGTCTATCTAACCCTGAACCAGATCCAGAAAATCTGTTTTCTGCAAATATACTACTTTTGCAGCTGTCAAATCTGAACATTCCGATGTATCGATCTCTGTATAATCTCCAGTATTTAGGCATGTGCAAACCAATATTTTATTTTTAGCTAAATATCTGGCTTGTTCTCTAACTATGAAGCCTAATTCTGTCAGAGCTTGTACCTTTCCTAGAAATTTGGACTATCTGTAAAAGTCAAAGCAAGATACAAAAAGCAAAAGATGCACAAATTCTCACAGCCACATCGAACAATGCTGGCCTTGTAAGAGATTTGTCAGTTGATTGGCCTAATATTTGCTAGTGAGTCTATCAATGTGACGTGAAGACTGCTGATATCTAGCATAGCAAACCTTTTTTTTTCCAACTGTTGGCATGAAAATACAATATTTTATGTCAGCAACTCAGTAAATGTCGGCAAAATTTTATGATGTACATGTTCCACATGAAGGCTGGACAAACTATTAACATTATTTCTCATTCTGCAGTGATCACATATGATGCGTATGATTCCTGATCTGGTTTACCTCACTTTGTGAGCAGAAAGCGGAGAACCATGTACATGTAAGAGGTTTGGCATATCAGATATACCTGTGGTGGCCAGAAATACTACAGGGATCCCCACCAGTTAGCCATGCAACCCTGGGCCCAGAATAAATGGCATTCTAATTAGTGAACAGAAATATTGCACTAAATCGCTGGCAATTATTTGCCGACCGGTGCATCCAAATGGAAATTACTTAATTTGATAGTAAATATCATGACACTGGATACAACATTTTGAGGGTTAAGTAATCAGATCTGGCCAGTGGCACAGCCAATTCCTGATGCATGACGTTTTGAATTTGTTCTCACAGATTACCAAATTCTGTGACTTGCATTATAAAAATTGTATATTGCATTCACTTTGTGCTAATGGTTTGATAAATTGACAGAAGCCAGTATGACAGATCCCTGGACATAAGCATTGTAGGTCACCTGCCACCTTAAGATTCACATGTACCTTCCCCTTGTGACAATTCTTCACAAGCCAGAGGATTACTGGAGATAATAACTGTGGACAATTATGGGGTGGATTTTGGAGGTAGTAATAGAAGCTGTAGCCAAGCCTATGGATGAACTGCCACCTCAGAGGCTAGCCAAGGGAACTCCAGGAAGGCAACAGTTTCCTCAAATCTCAATAGACTTGACAAACAGTCTATGAAACCATAGAGTAAACACCAACTTTGGTATCTTGCTATAAAAAAGAAACACACAAAAAATCTCTCCCTAACACAAAACAGCACAGCACTGATCACAGATCACATGGCGTAAAAAAAAAAAAAAAAAACCACAAAAAAAAAAAAAAACAAGAAAAAAACATTATCGAGGGTTCAGCGAGGATTAGAAAATAGGGCTCTTATAGTAGGCATAGTCTTATAAGCTGGGAATGGAATTGGTTTCTGCCAATTGCATGCATAATAAATTTGAACGTTCTGCTTCTCGGATTACTTCATATCGAGGACTTGATTGCAAAGAGGAGGAAACGTTCAAAGAGCAACTCAAAGCATATGCTATTATCCCTGGAAATGGAAGGCCTTTCTACATGCAGGAATATGTTCCCTCACCTCCTCCCCTCACCCACAATCCCCACTAGCTAGTTCCACAGTGTCCTAAGAGGTTTACAGGATACGAGAAGGAAGGTTGACAGGCCTGCAAATAGAGCACTATAGGTTTACAGTGAGTTGTAGGGGACACAATAGGAGGAGAAAGTCTGTAGAGATGCGGCAGTGCTGGGGAGATCTTCAGCAGGTACATGGTTGGAGGGCCCTCACCAGCTGCCTCTCTTACCCTACAGCCTGGAAATCCAAGCTGAATAAAAGTCACAAATCTTGACTTCATTATGTGCTTCTCTCTGCAGACGGGCGTCTTTTTATCCCAAAGGCATCCGAAGCCTGGCATTCAAGGGCAGGCCATCGATCTGTTACGCTATCTGTATACATCGTCAACTCACACATGTCTAGAACCTATGTGTACTCCATGCCTTACAGCTTTTTTGTTAGAACTCAACATCCTCAGACAACTATACCGCAGTCCAGCTCCTGCATGATCTCAGTAATCTGGTTGTTTTCCATATAGCTAAAGACTACAAAAGCAACATACATATAGGTTTAGCTTAATTGAAATTTTGAAACTATCAAACAGCCAAACTTTGGGATAAACACCTCTTCATTCTCAAGACCAATTTTGAGAAGATTTTGTTACTGCAGTTGTCCTTTCAGAATGTGGCCATTCTTGACAATCTATTCCCGAGTATATGATTGACTCCACATCTCAGGCGACCTAGCGACTAAGCCAAGCAACTTTAATACCCATGTGGCTATCACCTGCTCCCACAAACCTTATTCAAGATACAAATATGGATTCAAACACACAAAGATTCACCAACAGGGTAGAACTAGGAATCTTCAATTCTGTGAGTTAACATGGATAAGCTCCATGAACCTATCTATCTGATACAAGAAGCAAGTCAGCTGCATCAGTTGGTTGACAAATCAGACTTTTTCAAATCTGAAGGATCAACATTTACAATAAGAGCATGATCACTCATTAGCCCTATCGGGTTAGATCATGTATGTAGGGGGGGGTAATGCAAATTCCAGTGCCCTCCGTGATGAAGTGAATATGGGCAGAAGGGTCAGACCTGGCTCGCATTCACAACCTATTCCTTCAACACCCAAACAGCTGCTTAACAACTAACCAGGCATAGAACAATCTTTCACCATTGAAATTCTGCCGTCTGGTGCATTCCCCTCACCTTGTGACAGCTGGGTATAACACATCCATCATACACATATATCCACTAAATCCACAGCCACTGGTAACAGCTCTGTTATTAATGCATGGCTACCAAACCCCAACTAGATGTCTACTTTGGCTCGAATTCCATTACTGTATTAACTGGTTGCTATGTGAATTAAAAAACAAATAACTGCAAAACAAAATTTGTTTCTGACAGTTACTGTTCTAGCTTATTCCTCTAACTCAGGTTTATATGTATTAAACAATTTATGTCAAATATTACAGTCAAATCTCACAGTTAAATGACATTCACCTGCAGGTTGCAAAGTGTTACCATTTTTTCTGGCCAATCAAAACAGCAACAAAACATGGATAAACAAAAAAAAAAAGGTGGATTTATACAGGCTGGTACAAGGGGTCATAGAGAAGAGAGGAAGAAGTGAGGGGGTTATAGGTGCAGGTTGTCATTGCGATTGTCTGTACTGGTATCTGAGGTGAAGCTAGTGACCTGTGGCCAAGGAGAGCTAAAGAATCAGCATGCCTGCTACTAGTCAGGTCAGAGATGGGGCACCTGCCATCAAGATGCTCTATAAACTTGGCGCGTCAGCCTCATTGATCACATCGTCCATGCTTGGCAGCTCACAATTTATATCATAACTACTCAAGTCAAAGGAAACTTGAATATTCAGAGGGTCTGGTCCCTTGTTGACCCCTTTAGAGCTTGCCTAACTGAATTAGAAGGAGTCCAGGAGGCGGACTTGGCTCACCACACTACACTGCTGGCTAACTGACTCTCTGGCTCATTTACATTGGTCACTTCTGAGCAACTCTCCTGGCCAGCACTTCAATCCAATGCCATACACTTCCCGTTAGTGACACAGACAGAGAATTTCACAAGCATGCAATGCAAATGACGCAACCCTAGAACACTTGTCACCTTTCTTAGCACCACTAAATTAACGCATTAAATTTTCATTCTTCCAAGGAAAAGAAAAGCCCTTTCATGTTTTGTTATTAAATTATTTGGAATGATGCCAATTTTCTCGCACAACAAAGACATGCAAAAGCAAAGACTAATTAACCAATACCGGACAACATAGACCAATTAGCTACTGATTCTAGGGCACAAAACCCTTCTGGAAATGTCTCAGTCCACATTCCAATCTTACCAATGGTTTATCCCATTAGCATTTTTGGGGGGGAGGGGGGTGTTCTCTTCAGAGATTATTTAAGCAATACTTAAATGAAGCTACATGTATCTAGACAGTGGTAAATATAATTGATCTATAGTATTTTAGAACAGCAAAAACATATCACTTCAGATCTGTTAAGTTCACCATGTCAAACTGAAGTAACATGTGAAAACAGGTAAAACCAATGATAGGACTTTGTGAACTGTTCAAATCAATGGCAAGTGCATGTGAAACTGGTCAAACCAATCACTTCAGGGTGAACAATTTATTTCAAGTGATTTGAAAGATACCAAGGTACAAGGTAAAGCCAGTCTCATCTTTGCGGGTCTTATTTGAGGCAAGTTTTGGCATGGCAAGATCATTGTTATCTGTCAAGAAGACAGAAGACCTTTTAAATGGGTTACTGTTACACCTCTCACAGACATGTGCAAACACACAAAGTTCATATTCAAGAATTCGGCCTGCCACCAAGTTTTACACTAGCTTAAGAGCAAGTAACTGACCCTATCAAAGATCATTATAAGCTTGGTCAGAATCAGTACAGTACAGGCCTTAGGTTCCTCCGTAGCAAGCTGAGCAAACCGGATAACTTTAATCAGTTTAACTGATAGTGAAGTTGGGGCATGCTGACACTGCCGGACATAGAAGCCCTCTCAACTGTGAAGTCCCGTCTACCTGTTTTGCCTCTAACCAATATATGGGCTTGATTTTAACCATAAAATAGCCTGGTAATTTCCATGGCAATTAAAAATAATGAGTGCCATTCAACTATAGTTGTGCATTCATGGCCTTGTTTTCATGTCATGCCATTGTGAGGATCTGGATCCAGCATCAAAGGGCAATGGATGACAACGAAAGAAAGCATACATATACATGCCTGTATATATCATTAACTGATGTAACAAGTTACAACAACAGTCTCCAAAGATACCTGCCTTTCTTATAGGGCCAAACACTTCAAACTCTCGCCTCAGCTTGGATTCACTGGTGTCGTAGTTCTGCAAAAGAAACAATAGTCAACAGTTATTACTGACGCATCAACACAGTCCCACACCTTTGCAGTCCTGAAATGAAATCTGAGCTCTTAATGCATGCTCGGCACGGTCCAGGTTATGTAATTTGCTTAACTTGGGTTGATGGTAAGCTGTTCAAAAAACACCCTGCTAAGGCAATGGCATTCTCACCACATTCTTATGCTTACAAAGACATCCATAAAGAATGTCAATGTTCACCATTTATTACTGCAAAGCGGATCATAAGCAAGTGTACATATTTGTTTATGTACACGTACTAAAAATATGTCAGAAGAAACCCTACATGCAACGTGTGCTAACTTCGTTTGTTTATTGTATTAAGTTTGTTATATTCTGCTTTTGTGTATAATGAAGAAAGAAAGTACCAGACCGAGTTACTGCTTACCAAACCGTCCTTGCATCTACATGTATTCTGGCAATGAATATGATGATTCGTCTGACCTACACTGTATTACAGATGGTGTTCACCTGTAGCATGGAGACGTTGCATTAAGTCTGTAGCATTTTGCTGCTGTATTGGACTATAAATGCTGTATGCTGCCACTGACAACTGGTGAAAGTGGGCAACTATACATCTGCCATTCATAGGCATGTATGGAAGTGATAAATATATAACCAAAAAATACTAATGGCAAGAACAAGAACAGGATTTAACTAAAACTGTTCCCTTTATAACATTGATCGATTTAAACATTACTGACGGCTGAATTTAAAGAAAAATGGCAGCAGTTTAAAATCAAGGTGCCATGCAACAACAGCAGTGCTTCCAGACATCATTAACCTAGCATACCATATAAAAATGCCACAAAATATGAGCACAAAAAACAGCAGTAATGTGTTACATTGTAACCTGATAACGTCTGGAAAAAAGTCAAGCATTACATCTTGATTTCCCTCAAGACGAAGGATTTGCTAGGATCTCTTATTTTTGGCTGGTGAATAATGTCTTGGAGCTCATAAATCGCTTCCTTCATACTTCCATGTGGAGAGGTAATAGGATGGCTTTACAGTTCCTGCTCTGGCTAGCTTTTTGGCAAAGATACAAAAGGCAATCACACATCATAGATTCCTCTCACATAGGCTCAGAGGTTATATTAAGGAACCTTTGCCCAGGAGCCCAGGTTAGGTGAAACTGAACCACATATATACATGACCACAATAATAACACTGAATTTCATCTTTCAGCCTTCACAAAGGATTCTGACCGGTCAAACCCACCCCAAGGCAGTATTGGTCTCTGGGCTATTGGTACAGGTCTGACGGCTCAGATTCGCCATGTATTTACATGTAGGTAATCAGTTCTGTAGTGACCCATCCTACTACCTACACTGTTACACACACTCATACTCACTCAGGCAGAAGGAAATACTCTCATAATAGCTGTAGTACAGCTATATAACTATACAGAGTATAGTTATAATGCATTTATTCGTTCACAAAGGAAATGAGGGAAGATGGCACAACTCTACACCATATCCCTCTTCCTTATCACACCTTCAACCCTGGCTTGCACCCTACGCAGATTGCATAAATATCTATAACCTTATGCCCATCACCATGTGACGTCCCACCCCTCATTGCTTTGGACACACTGCCTATCTCTCCACCATTATGTGTTTAGTTTCAGCTATATGAAATACATTCTTCATGATGTAATTAACCCACACATGTTTTTGTATCTGTTCACTGACTAAAGATGCAGCACACTGCTGAATACTTGGATTATTACTTTTTATTTGCCCAGTAGGGCAGCAAGACAAACACCACTTACTCTGCATGTTTTACAGAAAGCCAGGTTTGTACACGCTGAAGAAAAGCATGTGCTACTTTCTGGGGGGGATTCTGTTGATGGACTGCATGGGGCTTGATTATGCATAAATCTACATGTGGTGTTGTCAGTGCACTTTGTCAAAAGAGGCGAGACTGGGAAATAGAAATCTGCGGACAGAAAATTTGCCAAAAACAAACAAAAATCATCCACGTCTAGCTCACAGGAAAACGGCTGTCACCAGAAGAATCAGGCGTCAACTTGGCACAAGGATGCACCAAACACCATATATGGCCTGGCACCTATTTAGTCTGACCTATCAGTGAGGAGCACTGCTAGCCTATCGGGTGGAGGAATTTTCCAACCACAAGCTTTAGGCAGTCTGTTGGTCGCATGCACCACCGTGCTCCTGCCACAAGAGAAAAGAGAAAGTAGCAGGATTTAGTGTGGTATCAGTTTACAGGTTGTGTAGCGAGTAACCTTCCACCAAGCAGACAACTGATTTGAGAGGTGAAAAAAGCGAGCGGTGCTGCAACAGTGTGTCTATGCAGAGCTGTAGACGTAGAGCCATGGACTCTAGAGCTCATCAGCTAAAGCCAGGCCACACCAGATCAATATCATTCCAGATTACCACCAGTATGTCAGTGGCCGGACATGCAGAATTTCCCTAGGTTCTGATTTGAAGCTTGGCTATCAACTGATTACTGGCTGAATTCTGTGAGGCATTATTTCAGGATTACTGTAGGTGAATGTGACAAACATACTCATAAATGCCCTCCGGATTGTGGTCATGAAGTAGTGTAAGGCTGTGCCGAGGCGCAGGTGCTTCTGCCAAATGCTTCACGAAACTTGGATGCTCCAGCTAATCAGTCGAGCTCGTCTTAATAAATGTGTGTTCATATATCAGTAACCACTGTCTCTAGTTCAAGATGAACTAGATTTTAGCTGAAAAAAAGTGCCCCACTTAGTATCACAAGTGATATGAACAATTGGAAAAAAAAAATGCATTAAAAACAAGAACAAGCAAAAATAAAACAAAACAGGTAAAGTACACAAGCAGGCTTTCACAAGACAGTCTTTCACACACTTAATAGATTTTAAATCTTCCACCAGCATCGGGAACTAGAGTTAACTGAAGTAGTTCACCAACACGGACTAAACCATTTGCTGTCAAATTGTTCCCAGGTCAACACCCAACAAGCAGATTTAATTGGGAACTTATATGGTGCAATTAGCTCCAGTTTATTTGCAGAAAAAAGGCACCCCTTGCTATCACGTAGATGGCAATGTACAGAGAAGGTGTTGCCGATCCATTAACGTCAAATGAACACCTACAAAAATAGCCAACAAACAGGAGTGAACCAATGAGCTGGTTTGTATTGATCCCTGCAAAGAGCCTCCCAAACCTGCCATCTGACCCCAGATTAGGCTAATTATCCTTAACCTCATTTGAGGATTTGCTACAGAACAGAGAGTTGCCTGTCATCAATGAAGTAAAGAGAATTCATAGCCTTGCAACAACTTTGCATACAGATGACATAAGAAAAGGAGAAAAAAAAAAACCCAACTAGCAAACTAACTGTCATCCATTGCCAAAAGGTTTATTAAATCCCAAACTTTTGTCAGTCATTTGTATTCATCCATAAATGCAAGGCATAAAACATTTAGGAAACCTGCATCTATTTAGAAAATTTTATTTATCATACATTGGAAACAAATGTAATGAGATGCTTTTTTTCTTTTTTTAATGCCACACTTAAGTAATCCCTTTGCCAATTTATTGCCACACCAATGACACTTTGCGCAAAAAAGTTTGAAGTAGAAGTGTAAGGATAATGCCTTTTACCCACGGTTTCCGCAACAACCTCACCCAGATTTGGGGCACAAGACAAGCAGAAACAACACCATCAATTGTACACAACCTCCCAGTACATGTACTTTTCTTGCACGTTACACTGTATCAAGTTGGACAAATTATAGGGAACAAGATGGAGACGGAGTCTATCTCCATAGGGATCAACATGTATCTCCGACAGACAATACAATTGATCACCCCACTCCATATTAACTGAATAGCCTCACATCTCGACTCCACAATGGCATTACAGTCCAAGCTAACTACATCCAGTAGCTGTGTTCTCAACAACCATGGGCTCCTGCCACTAAACCTCTCCAGTCAAATGGCCACAACTTTAACCACAAAAGAGGGCTGTTGATATTTCCAATCAAGTGACCGATAACAAGCTCAGGTCTACCAGATGACGGAGCCCAGGACACAGGATCTGTATGTCTGTCAACATTTCTTTAATTTCATCCCTACATACACGCCTGTAGCATCATTCGGCACAATGAGACGGGAGGTAGCCAGAAGAACAGCAGCAGGGGCAGTGGGAGATGGACAAATCACTCAGACACAGCAGCAGATCAACAAGCACCTTAGTGCCCCTGAGACTGAAATATGCATTATTGCCTACAATATCAGGAGTTCTGTGGAGTGTGCCTGCATACAATATTTATGTGGACTTATGTTTCCCATGAAGCCATCTGTGAGCACAATCTTCCTTGCATATTTGTAACCATCCCAGAGTTGCATAGACTTTGAAAACAGATTTGTTCGAAACAACCTGCAAGTCTGTTTGGGTATTTTGGTGGAACAAATTACTCATTGCCACAGGAGTTGCGTTCCGTCGCTTCATCACAAATTACTACTCTGGGGGGGGGGGCTTTCAGGCTGAGCAACACAATGAAATTATTGATTTCATGAGCCCATCTTTTTTATTCTCTGGACAGGAATCTACCTAACGGGCTGAGCACAGTCAGGACTTTTTGCCAAAGAGTTTTGAAAGGCTCATGTTAGGTAGGCAGTCCATCATCAGGGAATGTACTCGAGCCCCCCTTCGTATATCACAGTCCTAATGGGCTGAGCGGCAACACGAGGAAGCAATACTCTCCAAGTTAAATGAAGCCATGATGTCTTCCATTAACTTATGTAACTGGAATGAGATGGGCGTCCCAATGGATATCTCAAAGAGACAATCAAGGACAGGCTGATGAACCTCTGGGAGGATACACCACCACCACCACCACCACTCAGTCAACCAACACTCTGGCCTGTTAGCCGATTTCAAGGGAATAGATGATTTTTTGTGTTATTTTTTTTTTCCCATCCTCATACCAGAGGTCTTTCCATTCATGCTGGCAAGTTAACTGGGGTAACAGCTTACGTGTAAGTCAATCTGAAACACAAGGTTATAACTGCCGTGGAGGAGAGGCGCTGGGAGCTTGCAGAGACGGTTGCTGTCCCCATATGTATCTGTCAGAGGCCAGACCGCCCCTAGCAGGGCCAATGCCCCTATCACAACCTGTCCATGGCTATTTACACAGACACACTTGATGAGCACGTGTAAGAGATATGTGGGTCTTTAATGTTACTGGCTTCACAGGTTCCCATCTTATCTACACATGGAGGACAGGCGTGGCTTGTGAAGATAGGCTACGCTTGGAATCAATTGTTTTTCCCCGGTGAGGCAATGATTTCCCTAAACTAATGCATAATCAATGGGAAACTGCAACCTTTCACGACAGCGCGACACCCACAGACTAGTGCCTCATTGTTTTCGCTGTCCACTGTTTAGACTTAATATATAATTAAGCTTGTGTACACCAAGCTGGCACATGGAGCAGACAGACTGGCTGGCAGGCGTCACTGTCCCAGTCATCCAGTCAACCCACCACAGTCTCAACACTGCCAGTCACTGGTGAATATTTCAAGCCCATTATCTGTTGATTCAAATATCTAGCTGGAAGTACTTAGTGCGGAGAAATACAGACCAACCTGTTCTCCCTGTTCATCTATCGCAGGCTTGTTGGGAGGTACTTGTGACTTGGCAAATGACTCCATCAACAGTGTCAAGGGCTAACGGTGCTTCACTGCTGGACCATGGCTAAGGGTTCAAATTGAGAAAATTACGGAGGCTTGCGTTTGCTATTCACCTTATAAGTATCTTTATGCCCTACGCAGGCCCACATATGGAGACCATGTATACGCAAGTGGGACTACAAGCTACAACCAGGGTGCCGTCTCCACACCAGTCACTATGACATCTCGTAGTTCTCACTTCTTAGGATTTCCTTCCTGACAGCATGATTCCTTACAGTGGCCAAACTGCTGGGGTATGTACAACTATTTTCTCCTACACATGTAGATATCTTGTTTTAACTTGTATCAGCCGACGATATGCGAGTCTATGCCGTGCCAATACTTACAGTCAAACCACACAGTAAACATTAGCCAGCTACCTAGCTTTGCACTTTCACATTTCCCTTCATTTCTGTCAATAAAAGGTGTTTCAAATCAGCAGGTGGTTCTATTGACATCTGGGGTTAGAATACCTCTGGGTCTCTGTAGGCAAAATCGAATCATTCGGTGACATTACATGGTCTTGTGCCTTTACTCTTGCTGACCCAACATGGTGGATAGAGGCCTATGCCATCCCCACAGAGGTTAACGCAGACCTACTGATATTTTCTACATGGAATCCACTTAATCATTTGGGAGGGAACTTTACAGAGCTGTGCCACACTGTGTCTTCAGTTAACATTTTGATACCCAACACACAGTTGAGGAGATCTTGATGCTAGAGTAAAACATCTGGTGATGGCACTGGGCCATTGTGTCTTCAGTCTGGATTCGTGTGCTCTTGACTCTAGTACACTATTGGCCGGTTTCTGTCACCTTCCTTTACAGAAACTTCAACACGCAGACATGCACATACATGTACATTCATCACACACCGATCAAAGGATAACCCAGTTAAAATAAAATTCAAACAACGCATGACAATCAATTGCACGATGTCAAATTTCATCCATCTTAAGAATGAAAATGATTTATCAGCATACACAATATTTTTTATTACTGATCTTGCAGGTATTAGAATATCTTCCTCGTCTCAAATTATAGGTAATTTTGAAGTCAGCCTGTAAGGTGTTTGTAAGTAACTGTTAACGATCATGACAAGCTGTGGGAGAGTAGAGCTTTCCCTGTCAGCTGACAGACATTCACCCCTGGACCAATGACTGATGATGGTTTTATAGTAATCTTCTCTAAGACAGGATAAGAGTCACCCTAAACTGATACCAGCATTTATAGAGTTATTGACAAGATCAAGTCCTAGCCTTATGATTGTTTTCGGTAGGAAAATTACCTGGCCTAGCCCAGTTTATCCAAGATATCAAAGCTAATACAATAGTACTACTATGGCACTTTCACAAAGAGAATGGCAGTGTAGCATGAACTGTTCTCTGTACAAGACACATCTGCTTGTACACAAACCATGCTGGCAGCGTGGATTTAACCGAGCCAGTTTCACAATTTCAAATTTAGCAGAATTGCATCAGTATCTCAAGACAACAATCTACTCCATATACTCCCAAGTATGCATCATGTACACTTAAGACACCGACAAGATTTCAGTGAATTTTTTTACGTGCATAAATGTACTTGTAGGTATATAGTAGTATCATATACGGTATGCAGGTCATACAACGGCTGGTAGGGAGCTGCCCACTAGAACGGTGTTTGTTTGGAACTCTGCAGCGGTTTGTTTAAGCACCAGGAGCAGCAAATTAATAACATTACCAACAGTTCGCTCTCCATGTTGCTGCACATGTGTGCACCAACACAATGTCATATTTCATACAATGGCCACAGTTGCATGAAATTTGCATCAAGCTTTGTGCTGAATGGTCTTAAGTCCACATTAACTTAAATATTTGTCAATATATTCAGAAATACACGTATAATTTAAAATCTATACTAAGATACACCTTTACAGTAAAACCTAAGCATATACCAAACTGGAACAAACAGAAATGTAACGCATGAGTTTCTGGTCTGCAGAATTTCTAATTTGACATATTTACGTGCAGATGTATCACATTTGCAGTATGACACATAGTGTATGTCGATATTCATTCTGAATATTTGGAAGCAGCCTTGTGAATTTCTCACAAAGACCATTGGCAACACTACATTTTCCACAAAAAAACACTGTTTCTGTCCACCACTGAATCACTACTAAATTAACACGTAGCAAAAATGTGCAAAACATGTCACCAACAATTTTTCTTTTCATGCTCTCTTATTTCAGGTCTATTAATGCACACTGATAGACCTAAAACATGTCAGATCAATTTCCATTACATCAAAAAAATTAAGATTTCAACCAAAAAAAGGTCATTTATTATTATATGTTCCGCAAGAACAGCAATTCAAGGTTTGTCAGCCCTTTAGCATTAGCTACACAAATTATCACTGAGATCATCATATTGAAGAGAGTAGATACATGTATTTCTCACAAGGATTTGAGAAAGGAAATTTTTATTTTCCAAAATTTTTCATGGGACTTCAAGAATATGTACATATCATGTGAACACTTGTAAAAATTAGGCGTTGAGCTACATATGGTCTATCAGAGAACACACAGGCACCAATCCCCTGTATTGTTTGTGGTTAGGTGAAATATCAAGAAACACACCCACACACACTGTGTAGCTCTGAAGATCTAGGAATAATACCAAAATCAAAATCTGTGAAATCTGGTCCAAAAGAAAAACGTAACACAATGTTCTTCAAACATTAATCAGGTCCTGACAATAGTGGCAAGAACATGTGTAATAAATTTCAACAGTCTTACTTATTATGAACTAGTTTTTGAGATATCTGGCTCATAAGATTTCACCACCCACAAACACCCACATACCCCAGACAGGTGCAAATGAAGATGTCAGCTTGCCTTGTTATGAAGAGGACTGAGAGTATAGAACAAATTTAGGACAAATTTGATAGTTAAATTTAAATAAAACTGAAATGTTGTTTAACATTTATAAATTCCAAAAAATTAAACATTTGATATACGTTGTGCAATACTAACAATCAGATAGCCAGACCTGATAAAATTTGATGCTGTTTGAGACAAAAACTAAACAAAAACATGGTTGCAGTGTATTATACAAGCTTTGTTTCGAACTTGTTACTGAATGCTGAAAATTCCATGAATATGGTGTGAAGGACAGATCCAACTCCATTATACCGTGTCTTCATCCAGCCATTAACAACTATTCTGGATCGGCTCTCCATGGAAATAATACATTTGTTGCTAGCTCCCCACGGGTTTTTTTTTTAACACCAACTGTAGATTTTTTTGGAAATGGAAACTAAAAAGGAGGTGGTGGTATAAAAAGAAAATCACGCAACACACTCATATCCAAAATATACAATTTTCCTTGATGGAGAGGGAGTTGTTAAATTTGCCGTCTGACGTCAATGGTGAGAGGCTAAGCAGATTTATCACTGTACAATCTCCTGAGCGGGTGGGAGGAAGGGCAGCAGAGAGACCACTCTACTGCTGCCAGTATCACATCTATGCAAATCAGGAGGTGTGTGTGTGCAGTGTCAATTGTGTGGACTTCATGGTAGAGACCTTTTCTTTAAAACTGAAACAGTAACTTGAAGCACGTGTAGGTACAAGCTGCGGGTGATCCCAGGTAAGCTGCATGCACGTGTGAATTATTAGAATAATCAGCCTGTCACAAAACAATCCCTCACAACATTAAACCAAAAGTAGGAGGTGTGATAGCATGGTGCAGATGTAGGACATGGAATCATCACTAACCTTCAGTTAAACACACTGGCAAGACTTACATACATGTGCTAACGTATTGGAAATCCTCCCTGTCTCCATCAAATAACTTTTAGCTTTATACAAGCAAGTCAGAAATCCAATTTGTCTTCAGTGATGTCAACACTATTTTCAGCTCTTTATCGCATAAATCTGATTTAACATTTCACATCACATTAAGGAAAATGAAAATGTGTCAGGATTAACTTGAAGAATATGGACATAAGGTGTACAAAGGCAGGGGCTATTTCTGTAATTGCCAGATAAACACGAATAACAGTGCTGGTTTATAGCAATATGCTAGTCCCACAGAAAAACGTAAATAGAACTCAAAATCAAACAATTTGCCATTCGCCCTGACATTAATAGTTAACTGCCAAAGCAACTCATCACTTATTTAATAACTTTCAACCTATTTTTCTCCAGAACAAATTAGCACCATTAAAGTTCATGATCATGACATGGTTTGTTCCAGGTTGTGATAAGTACTACTATTCTGTTGGACTGATTTTTTTTTCTTTTCTTCGGACTTTTTCTAAAAATGGAAAAGGCATTACAAGGCTTATCCTCCACACAGACATTAAAACACCATCTGTGGGTGAATCACATAACAAGGGCATGGAGCACCACAAATCTGCCCCTTCACTTCTCCAGCACACATGTACAGGATTCCCCTGCTCACAGTTGGTGGTGATCACCATTTGGAGTTAAGCAACCAAGTATCAGTTTCAGGTTTTGTATCACTGGGCTTTGCTCCTAAAACACAATGCTGAATGCAAGTCACTTTTTAGGGTTGACGTGTGTTGGGTTGAATCACATCCATCCATGTCAGCGTGGCTTTGCCTCAAGACTGGCTGTACAGGATGTAAGAAACATCCAGTCTAGCATCACAGTCCACAACAGTTCTAAGGACAACTCTATCTCATGATTTTTTTTTACCCTATTTAAGGTCACAAAAACATAGAACTTAATCTTAAGGCCTGCTGTAGTACATATCACATAATATCCACTGATATACAGTATATGTAAAAGCATGGCTGTTTTTTGCCAAAGTACTCTGTACATGTATTCCTTGTTTTGTCAATGTGATCAAACTCAATTTCATTTGGCCCACATGTATTTTAATATTCATGGAAGTGCTCAAATATTCCTGCACCGTGAACGTCCTATTCTGTACCTGAAGATGAGGCAGAGGAATAGAGTACAGCACCATGTACAAGTGTCTTGCTACATGTCTATCAGAATAGCGGACAAAATATTTCCACAGCCAGATATCAGGGTCTTTCTAGCTTCTATTGATCCCTTAAAATTGGTTTCCATTTAACATGTATTCTCCCAAGTCAGTTTTGGACGTCATAAATATACACACTCCCAGAAAAATCCAACTGGCTACATTATATCCCCTGACTAACTGTATAATCCATTAACACCCAGCCAAGAGTGGCTGAATCCCCTACATTACTCCACACTGATGTCGGCAAACGATCACGATTTGCCTATACATGTACACTATCTCCCCAAAGGATAAACAGCCTCTCCTTTTTTTTTTTAAAGCTGCATAACTTTCCATCCCAGGCTGGGCATCCACTGAACATTGCGACACCTTACACACCATACTTCATGCAGTCCCTGGTTACAATTAACTACATGTAATTGCTGTTTCACACAAGGATCCCATTCCCCTCCACCACTTCAAACTGGAGCTTCTCAGACTAAATGGTCTTTATATATATATATATATATACTCGTACAAATATGATCAGATATTGTCTTGGGGAGACCTCTTTGGAATTATTTAGAGAATATTCCATATACAGGTGGCAATCACAGTACATATGTACAGGTTAACGAATGTGCCACCTCATAAATCCACATAATGCTATACAGCCACTATTGTCATCCTGTAACGCTGATAACATATTGTTATGGTGTTCTCATATTTTGACGCCAGTATTCCTTTTCGAATACATTTTTATTATTATATAATCAGACCTATTGTTACGTTCTGATATTGTTCTAACCAAAACCAGCAGATATAACTTCTTTCTACACGTGCTTGTACGTACATGAAGAGCCTGAGGACAGTGTACATGTTACAACATCACTGTAACAGCGAGGCACCAAGTAAGAAAGCTACCCCTAACCCGACCAGCCCTTACAGTCTCCCATCAGATCAGGTAGTGGGTTTGTTATCTCATTTAAACTAAGTTCAGTTAATTTTCTCAATTCACATAGATTTGTATTGTTTTGGGTGGCACTATTTTGTATTTTCAGGAAGGTTTCATTTTGTGCTATATGGTATAGCCCTACTTTGTGCTGTTGAGAAGGCTCCATACTTAAGTACTTGAATGTAAAATGCTGTTACAGGTCTTACTGCCTGGAAACAAACCAGTCTGTACAGTTTTAAAAAGCACTAGTTTGTATTGTCTGTGAAGGCACTACAGTTGACTGTCTGCCATGGCAATAGTTTGTACTGTATGCAAAGGCACTACTTTGTACAGAAAATCCTATTGTAAGACTTCAACGTCAACTTTCTGGTCAGAGAATAATTTGCACCCATCAGACACTAGTTAGCCTATGGCTTTTCACTTGTCTTTCCTACCAAATCTTTTATTCATTCACTGCTTCGAAGTTTCTGATATCTATTTATTATGTTTATTTACTATTTATTATCTATGTATTACCTTGTATTCTTTACTTTCTTTTGTCCTTTTGACTATCAGTGATTGTTCTGATTGCATGTTTTAGGCAAAAACTGTGTTTAGTTAGGTACTGGTGTGTAACAAACCTCCTACATGTGTTTAATTGCCATCAGTTCCTACTCCCACTACATGAAATTCCGGTAAGCTTATACTTTGCCCAATCTTGTCAATAGTTACTTGTTCATATATCTGTGCTCTTAAGGATTATTCTTTATTCTCCTGAAAATTAAATGGTAACATTTCAAGAAACCCTATATACACATATATTCTCTTTTCCATTTTCTAAAATTAACTGCTCTACAACTTTCAGGCATTCTTTGGATGGTCAAAGAACCGGTAGACACAAGTAGCCATATTATCATTTACTGTAAGTGATACAGTTCAAGAATAGGGATGAATGTTACAGATCAGGAAAATCCTGGACAAAAAAAATCTACCCTTAGTAAACAAACACTTAGCCGCTGACAGTTATATTGCACAGGTAGGTAATAAATCAATCCACTCAAACCTGCGCCAACATACTATAGTTCAATTTTCGTACCACACTAGGCTAAGTTAGTGTAATTCAGAGTAGTCCCTCCCGCATGCTGTGTCCCAGAGAGCGCAGATGGTTTTTATTGACAAGCGCGATAAGGACAGAAATATTTCCAGTGTTTTATGTTTCGACAGTTCTCCAACAACTCCACATATATTCAAGTTTATAGACGTTTTATTATTTTCTGCTTGAAGAAACTATAAATAGGTCTCCTCCTTATTGATATTCTTTATGACAGCTTCATCATCTTGCACCATTATTGATCAAAATGATGATTTATATCCAATATGGCAGGCCATTAAATTGGAAAAGAACTCTTTAACTACAGTTCTCCTGAAACAGTCATTAAATTGTAACATGATTATCACAAACCTCTGCTTAAAAAGGCATCACCTGCCTGCGGAACATCAGGTGGGCGTTAGCTTGTAATTAGATTGAGGATTGTTCAGGTGTCATACACAAATCTATATATACGTGTACTCGTGATATAGGCTGCAGTTGTCATGCTCGATAATCAGGTACGCTATCAGCTGCTTCTTGAAAGCAGAAAAGAATGTCTCGAACCTTTTTTTCATTTACATTTTATTGAATGTTGTGATATTTTAATATGTTTCCGAAAGACACAAAGAATGATAACACCAAAATGATGATGCTGATGGTATTTTACTATGTACATAGATCATGCGTTAAAAATCGACAGGCTATTCTTCAACGTCTAAATTGTAAAAAGGTGAGCACTTGAACAGGACTGTGGTTGTGGGTTGTTTGTTTCCGTTTGTGCGGCGCCTTACACATTCATGTGCAGAAGGCTGATCTGAATTTGGTTGGGTCCGTTATGCTAATGTGTGGCGAACCTGGCGTGTAATCCGGCCAGATCATCTTGGCTGGTTGCAGCGGATCAATGCAGGCCTAGACAGAAGAAGGCATAGTGGTCACCATATTACAACATCTCATTGTCTAGTTAATACTAAAACTACCCATCCCCTCGTCCCTGGCCACATCTTTCTACCGCAGGAACACTGCCACATTTGGGCAGCTTCCTCAACAAAGTCTTTTGTCGGGACAAGAAAATCAATTCAATGCCGAGCCAGTTCCATATCAACAGCTCTGCTTTGCTACACATTACAGATAACGCAATATTCCTGCTATTACCACGCTGTGTGTGCCCTTCCTCAAGTAGAGCTTCACTCCAACCAATAGGTTCTCCTCTGCAAGCACTCCATTAAGGAATGCAGCCTGCCCGTGTCATTAACATGATATTGAAATGAGCAAGAGATGTGAAGCCCTAACATCTGGAGGTGTTCTACTGCCACATCAATAACCAATCACAATCATAGTGGGGAAACATCTCTTCTCTTATTCCCTGGCAACTGGCTCAGCAATATTTGGCCACATCCTGCATCAACACAGGTGAGCCAGCTGGCCATTTCGCTAGGACAAGGAATCTCAAGCCATCTCCAGAGTTCATAACATCTTATGAATGCTAACTAATAACACTGGTACATCAATTACATGTACCCTTTTAAAGCATAACTTTCAACTTCTAAGAATACTTTGAGTTAGGAAGTGTAACTAGCGCTCTGTACACAGAGAAGTAGGTGAAGGCCGATCACTAGTCTTCATCAATGATGGATGCATGCTCAACCCACATTACCCAGCCTTCTAGATTTAATGCGGAAATAATCAGTCGTGATAATTCACCAAGTGGTATTTAAATGCTGAGCAATTAATCACTGGAGTTTGTCTGTTGGCAATTTTACAGCCAAGACGCTCCCTGATATTAGTTCCAACTCTTATTTTAGACATCTACACTTCATTTCACTGGCTAAGAGTGACTCAATGTTACCCTACACACCAGTCGATATTCATTTTTTTTCTTCTCACTTTTTTCCCCCCACCTCCATAGCAGAACGATTTATTCAGGACTAATCGAACTTTCTAGAGACCGAGACAAGTTCATTTAGGTGCACTTACTCAACAAAACAGCTATGAATCTCACAGAGCCACCAAGGTGCTCGTGTCGATAATGTCTCCATTTTTCAGAAACTTGTGCAACAGCCAGGAAAACTGCCATTACGGTTGTGCAAGATTATAATGACAATAATTAATCTGAAAAATGGATGCTGAAACTGGCTGACAGAAGTTCATTCCATAGCAGCCTTTGCTATCACATTCATGAGAATGGCACAGTGTTCTGCTGACAACTTCAAACTTACGAATGCCCCATGAAAAGGAGTACATTTTCTCAAAACATCTGGAATTACACAGGTATCAAACACACTCTTTTCTCCCAATATCCTGGTGCAACAAAAAATACACAGCAAAACTGTGTTAAGTCTTGATCTGTTTTGGGGAATGCAACCATAAAGGCTCCAATGGCTTACCTATTAAATTTTATGAAGGGACAGCTTAACAGGCTTGCCACGTAATAAAAAAGCCAACTTGAGAATATTTATTGTTTGTAATCTGTTTTGCTCTTAAATGATACTGTGCCTTCCAATTAGCCGTCTGACCTCAGATTCTCCCAATACATACACATTTTTACATTCAGAAGAAAAGGTGGCAATGTAGAGATGGAAGGTTTTCTAAACTCAACTGGTGTTCACCAGAGATGATATCCTGCCTAAAAACTGCTTTAGTAATTAGAAAACTTTGATGGATGAGAACAGATCCAGTTTCTTTATATTTGAAAATTTGCAGAAACCATCTCAAATAGTTTACCAGAAGTTAAAAATGCCAGAGCAAATGAAAGTTTTCCAATGATCTGTAGGAACGCTGATTGTGTAACTTCCAATGATAACTTACTGATACATGTAACACCAGAATTGCTTCTACCTTCATCCTGAAAGTCTTACCTTATCTTAACAGAATTGTTTTCTTGAGAAAGACATGTTTAGATCAAGATACAAATTTATTTGATTCATTATAACTAAATATCCGTGTATGCTTCTGTTTCTTCACTTAAACACCACTATCTGAACACATACAGAGCCATGTGCCATTAAGTGAAGACTATGCTACTGCCATTGATCCTGTCTACATGCGGTTAGAATAACCAAGTGTGCATGACGACCTTGGTGTAACACGTACTTGTTAATGACAGAAGAGTAAAACAAATTCAGACGATATAAAGTGTAGATTATTCCATACCCCTGGCCTTAGCCACAAGGCTGGATCACAGTTCCTTGGTAGATGCTAGTTGAAGTGGACTGTTCCCAGACATAAGCTACATACACATAAATACAGACCATCTGAACTGACCTGCCACATCCAGTGCCAGTGAACTTTGAACACGTCAATTACACCTCGGAAAGGACAGCAGTAGTCAAACCTAATATGGAACTGTCACTAGGACCTAAATGTACTGGATACAGGTTGTTGGTGTGATTCCTGTTCAGGCTTTCAATAACATGAAAATAGGTGAACAGAGCTTTAGACTGGCAGACGCCCAGGTAGACAGGTCATAGGTATCAATGGCCAGGAATGATGGTGGTGCTATTTGGCAGCCTCCATGCCCAGACTGTTGATGGCTTCTGATTACCTTAGCCCCATGTCATGGACACAGACAACTGAGGTCAATGTCCAGGCCTATCGTACAGGCAAGAACAAGTTCAACTATAGGCATTCAAGTGACATTTTACTGTTTTGATTGATTTGAATACTGCCACTGATTCCTTTTTATGAACCCATTCGTACATAAATTTCAGGCAGTCACAGGTTCCTTATGTCTTGATTTATGATTTCAGAACGCAGAAAATTTGTAATCAACCCTGTACAGGTGATTAGTTTTGTACAGAATAAAAAATGCAAATTTGCAACAGCTCTGACATCCCAGAAAACAGGATGAGCAAGGGTTTGTTTATTTTTGTTACGCATAATACTCCGACCAGCAACCAAAACATTTCACTCTCATCACATCCCCCATTTCTGTGCGTTCAGCCCATTACCTAACAGGGGCATTACTTCTTTGATATGATGGTCAGTTTTGTGGGTGGAGGAAACCCTGAGTTCCCAACACAAACCACCCACTTGTGGCATTTATTGAAGAACTTTTCCATGACACACAGATATGGACATAATATCAGTGTAAGACAAGTGGTCTACACAGTCACAGGAGTGTAACTATCTGATTACAGAACCAAGGCTCCAACCCTAGTGACAGCAGGGGAATCATTATAGGTATTAATTTACGACCTTCATGTCTGTCAGCCCTTCTCGTAATCATCATGCAAGAACAAAAGCGTAAGATTTCATGCCGTCCTGCGCTCAGAAACAATGTCACAAGTTTGACCAACAATATGGCCATCAAAAATGGCTTTCTGTCCAAGCTAACAATATGGCCATGTCTGTCACAAAACACCTGTAAAGTGCCATCAGTGTTTGGTGTCAGCCCAAACTACAGCTGAAGAACTACATGTATAGCAAAGTAGTACTTACAATTCTTGCCACAAAGAGCGTCTTGAAAGGGTCTGAGGTGCTCTCCGGATCTTCAGCTGGGTTCCCTGTTGAAACATCAATGTTCAGATATAGGGAGGAGGAAGAGAATATAGATATAGGGAGGAGGAAGAGAATATAGATATAGGGAGGAGGAAGAGAATTTCACATGGCTCAAGAAGAAGCGTATTCCTCATCACATTCAGCTGTCGAAGTTGCTTGAATAAATATAATACTTAAATAGGATATCAGACAGGATAAAAGACATGCATGAACAACAGGTATGCATATTAGTTATTATTATGCACTTATATATTTGTAAATTCTCTGATCAGTGCTCTGCTACAAGTTTGATTTGAAAGAAGAATTACAATTATTAATAAAAATGTTTCATTTTACAAAACAAATTTGTTCTGTGGCATTGATATCTTCTGGGTTTGCACCGAAGTACATACAACAGTTTGATAAGAATGTACTGACAAAATTATACAATCTCTAACAATGTTTACTACAGTGGAAGTTAACAGTGTTCTGTGGTTGAGCCACATGTAGCATGGACATTCTTCAACTTACATGACTGAATTAAACTAGGATAGCGCAAGTAGGACAGATTAAAAAGGTTTATACCAATTTTAATCAGGGAGAAATAGTTTTCTCTGCAAGAACATTTTGATTCAATATTTACTAATTAATAAGATATTTTCAATCCAACCCTAATTCCTTCTCTTGTAATTATTGCATAGGTTGTATTAAAAAGACTGGAACAGCATAAGAATAACATCTGACAAACTTTGTAAAATTTGAAATTTCCGTGTTTTGATTATAAACCATGCATGTACTACTTCCGTCTGAAATACAGACAGACACTAGATGAACACATAAGACATTATTAGATCACAAATGTGTTGCATGTATCATATCCTTGAACACAAGTAGCCCTGTTACAGTACGCTTGTTTCTCTGTTCTGAAAACCCCTCAAGTAGCAGTTTACTGAGGAGTACTTTGTCAGGGAAAGTTTCCTCTACCTGGTGTTTACTACACAGAAAACCACAGGTTCAGTCAGCTGTGTGAAATGCCCAGGGACTAAAGACAAATCAAAATAAACATATTTTTCATGGTGAAAGTTCATCTTTGAACTCTGCACAAGTGTAAATGTATGCATTTATGACTAGTAACTGTGTGAGTCTTATTAAAGTATGTCAGGTAATTTTACAGACTTATACATTACTTTTAATTAGATAAAGACACAACTATGAAACAAAGCTATGCTGCACATATTTTTATTTGTTCTGATTGAACACTGCATTAACCACATAGTTAAGATTTTTGAAAGCTGATTCAAGTTAAGTATGGGTCTACAGCAACTTTTTCTTTTCAGTTGTAGAAAAAAAAAAAAGAAATTCATTTATAGGACATATGTTTGTTCAGTTATTAATGCATGCAATGCAATGAAATACGTACACCCAAATTGTGGATATTCTTTACACCTTGTTCACAGTGTAAGACAGGAACTATGGTGCCAGTGCACTGTTTTAGGAGAAGTGTTTTACTGAGTATGACAAGTGTAAAAGCCCCATGGAAGCTTCAGCTTAGCCTATCATGGTAAACAGAACAAATGTTACACAAGTCCTCATATTAGCTGTTACAAGAGACCTATTACTTGTTTGGATGAGGCCTCAAGCAAATACATTGTCGTTTTACCCCTTATTCAAAACAGATGAAAATGAGAGCATTCCACTACATACATATTGTATATGATATGCAAGATGTTTAGTATTGTTACTGCTAGATACGACACATCCAAAAAACCTGTAACTGTTTCAATGCATCTTGTATTTTAATATCACCCAGAAATTTAACAAGCCAATATGGACAGCTCGTTACTTTACCTAACGATTATTGCACATCTACAATGTTAAGGCATAACTAACCATCTGTTGAAATTCTGAACATGCAGTAACTACACATTTGACTCATGTGGCTAAATACAGTTCCTAAAGGTCAAGGTGTAATAAACTTGACAGGCATTAAACAAATAATTAGAACAGGTATTACGCTTCATAGAACATTTTAAATCATGTATATATTTATCATACTTCTTATTACAAGAATGTCAGCAATAAGCTTTGTGACTACAACAACTCCCACTCACAGTCAAAGCAATGCATGCCATAATGAGACGTCATTCTTGGTGGGGAATTGGACATGAGTTAAACATTGGTCACTTCCCAGAGTGTTCAAATGCAGAAGGATATGATGTATTACATTATGTATACCTTCACATCAAGTCCAACTGAATCTCAGTAGAAAAAGGTACAGTTAGTTTGTAAGTATAGTTTTACAATAGTTTTCCCTTGAATTTGAAATACTGTTTTGGACTATATCACTGATACTTTTATGTGGAATCAGTGCATGAGATACATAGACAACAAACGTTCTGGCACACAATTCATTATTAAATACTACTTGGAATACATTTATGCAGTGAAAAAATCTTGTACAAGCTTTACAAAGCTATTATTTGAATAGAAAGTTTCAGTATTCTAATACAGAGAGGTGGATTTACAAAACACTTAGTGACAGACTGGATAAAACTGAAAAATTGTCATTACATATCCAAGAATTTTGAAAAAAAAAGAATATGTTTTACAGGTTTGTGGTATCAGTATTTACGAGTTGTTTCAAAGTTCAGAGAGCAACTTTGACCAAATGTGTGATATTTCCAAGATTAGATTGAACATGGTGACCATGTAATTATCCCCAGTCTGTACACATGGATCAAATGTATTATACTTTGATGATTGGAGAGCACAAAGGGAGATCACTCAAGACCTCACATGCTTGTAAATAATTCACAAGAGCAGGCAGATATGAATGAAAGGTAGCATTTAATAATACAGTGATTAAGTAGAAATATGAATACATCTACTTACACAATGCTAAGTCCTGTTCGAGTTTGTAAGCAATCTGTTCATTTCGTTCCTTTTTCTGAAAGACAAAATGTTTAGAAACATGAGAACAGTAAAATCTTTCTGTGTTACATCATGCAACGCTCATCTGGCAACCTGCATTGGTAAAATGAAATAAGTGAAAATGTATAATGTAAAATGTATAATAATGTATAAAGTGAAAGATACATCAATTTACAAAGCCAAATGACATATCTTCCTTACATATAAAAACTGTTGTTTTCCACCATTCAGTTATATCATTATATCCATGCAAATCTTGTTTTATGAACTTTAAACCTAGAATCGCCAAAGTTTTCTGACCAACTTAACCTATACAAGGGTATGGTTGCATTCATGAAGACAAAATTGTCATAGCTATATGATAACTGGTTGTTAAAACTTGTGTCCACATTCATATGAGAATACTGGTGACCTACATATCTAGATAATGAACAGCATTCTCGCAGATCTCTACGTTTGGTGTCCTAAAAAAACCTCATGTACACTGACCAGTTTGACAACATTTCCTGTACGTTATATGCTGTCTTTCTGTGCAGTGTACATGTTGACCAAGCTACCCTAATTGAACTAATTTTTGGGACACCTGGCCAGCCCCCTTTTAACTAAGATACGTGTAATTATAAGAGGAATACAGACTTTCTTTCTTCTCCATGGGTTAGTCCACCTAATGACCAACATATCCATATCTTTACTTTTTCACAAAACTGGGACAGAAAAGAAATAGTCTGCGTTTAGCAGTACTAACATGTCCCAATAATTAGAAGAATTAGGGTATTGGACTTTAATACTTAGATGTAATTGAAAATCTAAAAATATCACATTTTTGTAGATCTCCAAAATGATGTTAACATGTGATGTACACTGTGTCTGACCAGCATGCATAGCCAAGCCAGTTAAAAACATACTGGTTAATGCAGCCTATTTCTCTGATCATTAGATATACCAGGACACGATCAGAGACGTGGAAATAGTTGGTTTTAGTTGGGTGTAAGGTACTGGTATATCACCCACATAATACAATGTACACGTGTATAGACAGATTGTGAAGATTTTACAAGGTCCTCTTCTCGCATTTCCCCTTTAATATAACCCAGTTTTTCTTTTTTCTACCTATCTTGCAATCTCAAGAGCTTATCAGAACAAACAACTGACATGCACTGTCTACAGCAATTAGCTGACTCAGAAATAGGTCTTAGAACCTGCAGCCCATTGCTGGCCACAATGCAATGCTTTATGTCTTTTATTCGGAAATGACATCTGACCTCAATGGCTGCAGTAGGGGATTTACAACATGAAGTAAAAAAACAAAAAAAAAAAAAAAAAAAGATCTGGAAACATTTTGCAGAGGCAAACATTAGCCTAGCAGGTCCATATCTATGATGAGAAATGGATTTATTTATAGACACTCCAGTTAGTAGAAAGCATCCAGTGGACCATGTCGCCCTATACTTATGTCCCATTTCAAACAGGCTATAAATACATTCTAGCAGACTTCTGGTGTCCCCAAAGACGTCAATGCTTACGTCAAATATCCGTCTAGGTCACTGACAGGTGACATCTCTTCTTTTCAAGTTAGTTCTCCTACTTGAGCAGGTGCACCTTACTGAGCCACATTTTTAATTTAACATTATAATTCATTTAACCACATGCAAAGCGTCAATAAATGGAATTTTACATTTAAGTCGTGTGCATACATGTATCAAGAAAGTTACCTACATGTAAAACCTGATTTCATAAAATTGTGATTTTTTCAATTCTATTCCCATCACTCTGAACTCTACTTCATTAGTGAGGGATGACCCTTTAGTTCTTTTTTTTGAATAAACTTTACTGTATGGTAAATTCTCCGTGCATTGAGATTTTATTAATTGCAAACATTTATACTTTTCTGCTTTTTCATGAAGTGAAATCAGAAAATTCTCAACAAAATCCAACTATATATTCATAAATAAATAAATAAAACAATTCTTTAAAGTTTATTCTCTTTGCTACAAAATGACAATAGCTATCTATGCTTTCGGGTATGGTAATCAAAATCCCAAAAGGTGCAAATTACGGCTGTCAAGGATACAATACGTCATTTGTACTGGCCCCACACTGCCTTGTTTTAACAATTGTAGGTACTGCACAGTTGCACTGAGCCATACAAACAGAAGTGCTTCAACAACTTTGTGGCCAGTGAGTCATAAGATTCATAATTTCTTGTAAAAACTTCACTTTTACAGTATCTTGCCAACACTGCCTCCTGAACTATAAGCGTTGGGAGAAAGAGATTACTGAAATAATATCAGATACAACCTTCATATCACTGGATGTAACACCAGAATACACCAAGGCCACCTAGGGGGAGACAACCCTACACATCTCACTGCTTGCTTTCAGTAATTCCACCACACAACCCACTTTAACCTCCTACAAGTACACCTTCAGAGCATGAAAAAAAAAAAAAAAACACAAAATTTCCAGAATAGTTAGGGGAAGAAACTGCTAGTATAAATACCTTCCTTTCTTTACGTTCCTCTTTTGTTTCTACTCGGGTCGGTGGCGGTGTATCCTTAGGATCCTGTGAAGATAATATGAGGAATAAACACAGTAATTCTTACAATATATGTATGTGTATATGTGTGAATCAAATCTGCAAAAATCAAAGATCCATAACATCTTTTGTAGTGATGTTTTATTCATTACATTATCACATGTATAATGTTAGGAGAAATGATATCAAGAGATTACTCCTTATAACACCACACACTATTGAGGCTCATGCAGCTCCAGCCTGTTTCTCTCGGAGATCAGTAACAAGGAAGCAAATCCCCACACAAATCAGGCCAATAATAACACCTTCAGATACTTCCTTCTTTAATAGTCCAAGACACTTAATATCTCTGACCATGCACTCATCATCATTTGCCTGTACTTCTGATCAATGAAATATTGCTCCAAGAACACTGGAACTGCACTTAACATATTTCTTACATTAAATATCAATTTAGCTTGTGGTGAAAGTAAGTGGGATGGGTGTAGGGGGGTGGGCTGGCAGTTGAGCCTAAGGAAAAGCCCCAGGTGCAGTCTCTTAACTTTAATATGGCGGCTTCCACAAGACAATGATTTATATATTAATCTTTTAACATAGATTGAACTTGCCTGTATATGATCATGGGTTCAAAAGATCCACAGGCCATGAAAACAGGACGGTATTAAGCTTTAAATCATACTGAATCTAGAAGGAAGACACCAGTTTTTCCACACTGGCAACTGCACTATTCTCACAGACTCAGGTGACTGGGTTTAAGGCCTGATGCAGCACCCAGTAAAATGTGAAGTCCAGCGAAGCAGAACAACAGGCAAACAGCATGCAGATGGGACTTATGATATTAGCACATAAACCATTGCATAAAAGTATTAAGGTGCTAGGTGCTAATGCTCTTGATGCTGTATATGTAATAGATTAATACCCTGTGCAACATGGACTTTCTTATATGGAGTTTACAGGTTCTCCTTTACAAACAGCACATGCATTCATTTCACCTTAGGTTCAGGTCCTTTTCTTAGTGACAGACATAAAACTGTTTTAGACAAGCCGAATCATATTATAGCTCTACACTGCCCTGAGGCTGTAGCGTACTTATGGTATGAACACCATTTAGGGCCGAGAGGAGTGTGTTTTTATCATACACAATGTGCTACATACTGTACAGTCAACAGCGCTAAGCTAGAGATCCCAGAGGTCTATGTATGGATGGCAAATACTGTGACCTAGCAGTAGTCATCACGTATGTGATGTGGCTAAGCTCTTAGTGATGCGTTAATACAGCAAGTATTGTCGTTTGCGAGTCCATTGGTTTTACATGTAAGCACACGTATTACTTTTGCATATTATGTCAAAAGTTGGTATAACTACTTATTTCACCTAAAGTTTAGTTTGTTTCAGTCGACGCATTTTCCTTGATTCTGATCGATTCATCCACTTTGCAGGCCTACTTGAGAGTTTCTTATTAATTTGATTAAGTTTGATTAATTTATCAGAAAAACATAAGTGTGAGAATCGGTGATTGTAAGGCCTTTCATACTTCTGAGAGAGCATATTTACAGGTCACACCATAGGTGATACACATTAGGTTATAACTTCGAGACAATACTTTCTGTGTTTAGTTTATCAAGATTTGTCCACAGAGATTAATAATGCTACTTTATTGTACATATGTGTCACTATTTCAAGTGTTGCAATGCTTGTCAAAAGTATAATAAGTTATGTCATACCCTGTTCATGAACATTTACCCCACAGTAAATCGTGTATCACTGACTGTAAAAGTCGTTAACTTTCCAAACACTTTAGCTTAACTTCCATATCTGTAACGATCTCCATTTCCTTTTCCTCAGCCCAAGGACCTCGACTCGGTGGAGAGTCAAAGGTTGGAGAGGAAGCAGGCTGCACGACGAATCCGCCGTAGCAAGTCTTACTCCAGCCAGCGCTCGCGGGAATCAACCGGGGACTACCGCGCAGACTTTCGCAGTAGCCCCGAAATCACAACAACAACATGTCTTCCTAACTGTTTCAAGATGCACCAAAAGTCAGACTCCGCCATGTCCAAAAAAGAAGTCAGTGAGCGATGTGCTCAGATGGCCTCCGAACTTTCTTCCCCGGATTCCAATCCTCCGGCCTCGGACACGAACGAGATGTATTCTAGTAACCCGGAGGATGGAAAAGATAAACACATAGCCTGGCATTTCAATAACAAAGGATACCCAGAGGATCCTCTGGGGGATGGAAGGGATGATTACCGATCCGATCAGACCCCACTATTAACAATACAGTTCAAAGACAACAGGTGAGATATAGATTAGCAAAAGAACTGTACAGGAATGATATTTAAATACAGGGTTTACACGACATTATAAGATGGGTCAATTTAGAAATTTTGGAACAAAAGTAGATATGTACTTTAACAGGGAGGTAGATTTTCAAAATTTAGAATAAAATTAGATATTACAACGACATGCTTTCCTGAGTGGGTGAGGCACGAGGAATCATTTGCACCATAGACTACTGACATTACAATAGTAGAATAAAAAATTAAAATATGGCTGATTCTAGATCAAACACTTATCTGGATTTCCGGGCAGGTGTAGTTTTATTTCTTTACTTGTTGTCTTAGTATGAGAAAAGCAAAAATTTAATTTATAAAAAGCTGACAAAAAAAGAATTACCGCAGTTGTAGTACACATTCCATACCAATTCTTGAGAAAAACTATTAAATCCTACTACCTTCCTGCCATTCAGTATGGTGGAAAGGGAGTTCATGTTAAATCACTTCCAAACCTACATTAAAAGGATTTTTGTTACATATACTTTTAGCACAAAAGACACACCCCTCTCATACCCATCGTGGTGCAATGTAAGCAGTTTAATACAAACTCACTTCTCACTATACTGTTGCCAGTTTTACAAAGGTGTCCTCAGCCAAGTGCACTTACCAAATTACCATGGCAACGTATCTCCTCTCACTGTGTGGCGAATGTTACCCAAGATGAAACTTACCACTGCTTGTACAACAGGATATGGAAAAAGTAGTCTCAACCCTAAAGTTACCAGCTCTAGAATTGTGTTGGAACAAAATTAACTAAACAATTCAAAACTCTAACGAGTAGTAAAAAAATAACAAAGGAAGTTAAAAATTCCACATGTGGACCAATTCCCGAAAACAGCCAGGTGTTAGCTTTAACTCATCATTCAATGAGAAATATTTCATGAATTGACAGAAAAATCGACATGCTCTTTTACCTTAGCAAACATGATGTTTTACAACCAAAAGGAAATGTGCATAAACATTTTTAAGTCGAAAGTAAGGCCAGAATTTTACCAAAAAATACATTTAACTTCAAGCTGTGATCCTTGCAAAAAATTCATTCCGTTCTGCAAATAAGTCTGGATGAGCCAAAAGCAAGAATAAATTTGCGCTCTTACAAGCAAGAATTCTTTTGAAATATACTGAAAGTTTCTAAAGATGTGGTGGAACCTTAACAGCAACATCAGGGTCAATAAAAGGATATTTAGATAGCCTTTAAAGTATACCCTAAATATACTCATATTATATTGCCCGATAAATTTAACTTAATTATTTGATACAATTCTTTACATTTAGATCTACTAACTGTAAAAAGATTTTAAGTAACATTGACAGAATAGGATATTAAGTTTCTCACCATGTCGAAATATTTCAGATCAAATTAGCCTGCTAGAAGGGTGCCCAAATCCATTTGATTGGTGCTCTACACCATCATCAAGAATATTTCACTTATATCATTGGGGTTGCTGAAACTGAAAAACTGTAACTGGCCCTAAAATCATAACTCACAGACGCAAAGTCATGTAACTAATTCCATGCTTATAAGACAAAGTGTTAGAAAAAAAAAAGTTAAGAAAATGTAGGATTTGTTGATAAACTGGCATAAATTTTGCTCAAACAGAATGACATTCTGTTTAAATTTCCCAGCCCATTTTCTATGCAGAATTGATGTAATTTCTGGGATGTAACTATGAAAGCTAAACTTAAATTGTAGGTAATGATTCTGCTAGCAGACAACAGGTCATATCCACAGTCTGGAATCAAAATTTTATATAACAGGTACATGTAAGCTGCTAAATTTTACAAAAAACAAATGAATAAAGTTTCAAACATCAAATTCTAAAATTAATTATTTTAAAACAGCAAAAACACTACATAACTTGGCACATTGATTAAAAATGCAAATTTGTATCTTAGTAAGTAGAAATGTCGACTTTTCGGATAAAAAAACTCTGTAAAGTGAATGTCACAAAAGAATTGGTGATTCTAAGCCTACCATCAAGCTTTTAATAATTTAATCAATTCATTCCTGATACAAATCTCCAGAAGTGTATCATACTGTAAGTATTTAAAGTTGCGTACAACCAAAGAGCGGCAGTGGGCGTAAAGGATGAGTTAATAACTGGCTGGTGTAATTTGCAATGTCAGCTGTCATTCAAACATGTTGTCAGGCAGCTGGCAACAGCTGGCTTTATGTGCGACAAACAGTAACTAGAGCATGAAAAATTCCTGTTACGTTGAAATTAGCTTCATACTCGACACTTTGTCGGGTGAAATGTGACCATATTAAGAGTGCTGGAATTCCTGGAGCTCCATACTCAAGATTCTGTCTGGCAAAGTCCACTGGTGCAAATCAATAAGGAAAGGATCATAGCCCTGGATTAATTATATCAATAATCAGGCCAGCCAGCCCTCTTTGTCACCCACAAAATTCTGCTTAGTGCCTGAGCCCTTGATACTGCTGGTGCTCCAGTAAACAGTAGTGTCTCGTGCCGAAGTGTTGCTCCTGTACAAGACTTTCGTACCTGGGGCCAAAATTGATCTCAACTAAAACAGCATAGACTGCTAGATCAATTATGCCCTGTGCATCATACTTTCAACTGTATTATGCAAAGTGGAGGAATGAGAGTGAATTATTCATGGAAACTGTAGGTTGACTCGTATCCCGTGGATTGCTTACCGTTAGTGAGTGTGAACACCGCTACACCGATCAATGCAGAGGACGACCCAAGCGGTCAGTGAGAGTTACCGGTGGTTCTCACCTCAACCAGATCAGCAGAGGATTGTACTTGTTTTTCCAGTGTAGTGCAAGATTTGTCATAGCTTAGTGAATGTACACGTATTGATGTGACAGCTTAGCAGTAGATATCGGCGCGCTCGAGTGAATTACTCGGGCGGCCTTTGCTGCCATTTCACGGCAGTGTAGAGCTTGCTGTTTACGTTCGCCCCGCTGCTCAGTCTACATAATGGCGACACTAGTATCCGCCATTTTGGAAACGTTGTAAGTGCTATATCTTCTTAGTTTGATAGTATTATATGTACGAGATTAACGCTTGTCACATTTGCATGAATGTAATGGATTGGCTTTTTGTTTCTTTTGTATTTTGATCGTTTTTACCTCAAATTCCTTCAAGAACTGTGCCACTCCGACCAAGGTTGGTTTCTTCTTTTCGTGACAAAGCTTGTCCACAGGCGGTAGGTATGGTATAGGGTCTCTCGGAGCGAACAAGGCAAGTAGGTTTGGCGGCAAAAACGCCGTCATGGCTTTCTTTGTTGATGTCCTGTAAAAATCAGTACCTGAAAAGAAGATGTAAGTTCAATTTCTACGCATTCCGCTTCCAAATTTACTTCTTTCACAACGTGGTCTACATGCACATGATGTTTACCTCACTCCCAATAGTACGTTGAAAGAATTTGATTCGTCCGGGGCATACGGCTGCGCGGTCCTCTCTAAGATGGACGGCTATGGGAATGTGGTGGAGAGATTACTCCGCTTCAATAGAACTATTTTAGAACAGTAAAACTCTTACCAGTGTCTTTGTTTTGTGGCAAAAAACTGCAGCTTCCACGCCTTCCTCTCCGCTTGATTCAGTCGTGCTACTGAGTCATGGCGGAAGGCTGTTCGTCTGGCGTACGAAAATTCTAGACTGTGGACTATATCGTACCGGAATACATCCGCGCACCTCCGCTAAGCTCAGGCTGGGCAGAAGCTGCATTACAAGGCAGTTATTGATTGGACGCGGCCTTTCCAGCCTTGTACAGTTTATGGCCACAACGAAAGCCATTGCCAACCCTACATATGGTTCCCTTTTGCCTTGCATTGTGTTAAATGTATTTGTCGTTTTCTAGTTTTTGTTGCTGACTTGATATGCGTGATGTTCATAGTGAAGCATGATATAGATGTGTGTGTACGCTTGCATCTAGATGTTTGTGGCCTGCCTGAGGGACAACCAATGGTTTTCCCCGTTAGATCCGCCTTGTTCGGCCTTGCCTTGAGCTGGCTGAGAAGTAATTTTGTGCACCCTGAACCCTTGGCACCATACGTCAGCAAGGAAAGGTGCCCCCTGAGCCTTACGATGATGGCTGCACTAAAATTGCTTGGGCCAGGCCAAATTTCAACACGTTTAGACGCCTTTCTGCAGAGTTTTTCCAAGGTATGCATTATTGAATAGTGACAGTGACGTCAAAATTTCGATTTCTCATCCGGGTAGCGATCAAAATTTACTTTCTCCGCCATATTGTCGAGGGAAAACGCCCGTGACGAAATCGCTGAAGGCCTTCCCTTGACGTATCACCGTAGTTCAGGGGGCTAGACCCCTGTTTTCACTGTTGATTTTTTTCTCGTCACGATGGAGGTTGCAATGGCCAGCCTAGAGGGCAATGGAGGGTGCCCTTTAGGTTTTAATCACCGGCTAATCTCACGATCTACCCTTCCCAATTCCAGGTCCTTCCCTCGGATACCAGACGACGGAGGCGATAATGTGCACCCAGATGATGGTATGGGTCCTATGGGCAACGATTTCGAATGCTGCGAACGCGTGGTTATCAACGTCAGTGGTCTACGGTTCGAGACACAGCTGAAAACTCTTAACCAGTTCCCTGATACATTACTGGGCAATCCACAGAAAAGAAACCGATACTACGATCCCCTCAGAAATGAGTACTTCTTTGATCGAAACAGACCAAGCTTTGATGCTATCTTGTATTATTACCAAAGTGGTGGACGATTACGCAGACCTGTAAATGTGCCATTGGATGTGTTTTCAGAGGAAATAAAATTCTATGAATTAGGAGAGGATGCTATTGAAAAATACCGTGAAGATGAAGGCTTTATTCGTGAGGAGGAAAAGCCACTTCCGCAAAATGAATTCCAGAGACGTGTTTGGTTGCTCTTTGAGTACCCAGAAAGTTCGACAGCTGCACGGCTCATAGCTATATTTTCCGTGCTAGTAATCTTGTTATCAATTGTAATATTTTGCCTAGAGACCTTGCCTGAATTTAAGCATTACAGAGTTGTAAATGATACAATTGCAAATAAGACGGAATATATCAAGGAAGACGATATTCCCAAATTTAGTGAACCATTTTTTATCATTGAAACATGTTGTATAATTTGGTTTACCTTTGAGTTATTGGTCAGGTTTGCCTCTTGCCCAGAAAAATTAGGTTTTTTTAAGAATATAATGAATCTTATTGATATTGTAGCAATCATTCCATACTTCATTACTCTGGGCACCGTGATCGCAGACGAAAGCAAAAGTAACAACCAGGCTATGTCCCTTGCTATTTTGAGGGTCATTCGTCTTGTTAGGGTTTTCAGAATCTTCAAATTGTCTAGACATTCAAAGGGACTTCAAATATTAGGACAGACTTTAAAAGCTAGTATGAGAGAACTTGGACTCTTAATATTTTTTCTCTTCATTGGTGTGATATTATTCTCTAGTGCTGTGTATTTTGCTGAGGCAGATGCAGACCAGTCACATTTCAAAAGTATTCCAGATGCATTTTGGTGGGCAGTGGTCACCATGACAACTGTGGGATATGGTGACATGAGACCAATTGGTGTATGGGGTAAGCTCGTGGGCTCCCTGTGTGCCATTGCTGGAGTGTTGACCATTGCATTACCTGTGCCAGTTATCGTGTCAAACTTCAACTACTTTTACCATAGAGAAACAGAGAATGAAGAGAAACAAACTTACCAACATGTGCAATCCTGTCCGAATTACCCACAGAAACAAAGCTCATTGGGGTCCGATGCGGGTTCAGATATCATGGAAATGGAAGAAGGTAGCAGCTTGGTGGGTAATGATCGTGCAAAAGAAAATCATACAAAATCCAACAACCCATCTAGCATTAACAACTTGAGCATCGAGACAGATGTATGATGTCTGTACTTTCAAACTTTAGCTTCCAGTTGTAAAGGGAAGCTGTGTTTTGAAAAAGTGTTTTTGACTGTGGAATCACTTGCGGGAAAACAAGACCTATGGATAGATGGATCAGAAAGCCTAGGTAATGATGCATTGGCAGAAGGTTCTGTACTCACATGTATTTGTACTCGTTTTACTTGGAAGGATGCCATGTGAAGTACCAAGGTTACCACAGCGATGGATGGAACAGAGTTGTAGAAATGTACATTGTAGGCTATAAACAGTGCAACTTACACCTGAAGAAAGTAAACATACATAGAGGGCCTGTCCAGGTGTGAGCAATGTTTCTGGAGTTGGAGGCCTGTCTCCTCTGTGTGTGTTAAGTTTAATGAAGATTGACTCCACCAGAATGACCCTGGGATCTTCTTTCTGTGTCAATCAACTGCAAACAATGTATGCATGCTGTGACCACAAGTGTTGCCTACACTGTCCATGCCAAGAAAAGTGAACTTTTACTACATCTAACAACCATTATTCCAGATGCGCGTTACTAGTTACATGCATTATCCAAGATTGGATCAGTGGAAAGCAGTAACATGAACATTTCTGGGAGGAGCCAAAATCTCAATATGCAATTTCAGTTCCAAGATGAGTGGTCTCTTCCCACACACAACACTACCCGTATTGTGACCTTGTGCCAGGTCAGCACAAGTTCAAGGATAAAGCTGTGATAAACTTGTGCATGTGAAAGATTCTCCTGCTGAACAAAAACAGATCCTTAACTGTTGTACTGACTTGAAGCAGGAGAATATTGAAGCATGCACAAAATCAGGGATTAATGTTGAAGCGAATAAAGCCACAGGAAGTAGAACTAGGCATACACCTAGGTATGCTGGTTTAGCGTCCACCTAAAATAGAACGGTATTCATTTGAGATGAGGAACGGGACTGTGTATAAATTCCACCATCGTTAAGCCTTTTGTGGTTTTGTATGATGTCCTGTGACATTCCCCCATAGTGTAACCCTGATGTACCACAAACTTTCAAATGCAGGCTTGTAACCTTGTACTGGAGAAGAGCACAGCACCTCACACAGAACTAACTTTTGCACTTAAAGGCTGGAATTTTTGGTACACATGTATGTATTGCACAAAGTTCTGGACTTGTGCCTTGGATAACCCTACTGAACAGCTGGTCTTCAAGAGTGGTGAAGAAAGAATTGCCAGAGATAAATGCTTTCCTGTGAAACCACCCATACGGTGTCCAGGCACCTACTGAGCATGGGCAGGCCACGCCTGCTGACCTCTGCCTTGTATTGGGTGAACCTACCAGGGTAAGTATTTTGTTCACATTTACATGAATTTTATTCAGTATGCTTCATATTAAAGAAGAACGGTGTGTTCTAAACAGAAATATTTCAATTCTTCACTCAGTTATAGAAATTTACACCTGACATTGTCGTGCTTGCAGGCAGAAATCTGTTCATCAGAAAGTCAATTTCATGCTGATTCCAAATATGGTCTTCTTATTTTTTGGCATTTTTTTATAGTGATTGAAACAGAAGTAAAGATTAAGGTTCTACAGTGAACTTTTTGGGACCATATTGAAGCATAGTGATGTCACAGATACTTTTTAGCTCCAAAACATCCTCTGATTGCTATACATCTATGTCTACATTCTACATGAATATATTTGCAGTACAACACCTGCATCAGTGTTTAATGTAGAAACATAACAGTTACAGCATGTTAAGCGGCAAAAAAGAAACCTGTGACATCACTTTGCTTAGATAGGATCCCGAAAGTCCACTGTAGCACCTCAATCTTTATTTCTGTTTAAATCACTGTAAAAAGAATGCCAAAAAGTAATGCAGACCATATCTGGAATCAGCACGAAATTGCCTTACAGATGACGCATATTGTCTAAAAATGTGGTCTGTTCTTCTAACTTACACATGTATATTTACCTGAATGCAATACCTCAACAGGGCATTTATGTATGTGCATTTATCTTCAAAAGCAAATTTGGTGTTACACCTGTGGCATAGATCTAGAGTGCCAAAGCCTTTGTATTTAGGAGATTACATGTCAAAAAACGTGACAATCTGGAGTGCTGTCCTAAACTGTAGATTATAACCAATTTTAAAAGCATTAATGCATAGTTGGTAAGTCCTGATGTATGATACAAAACCAAAATTTATAAATGACATGGTCGCCCAAATAGTGGATATTATTGCATTATTACAGAATGACATGAATGATAGATACTTTTCTCAAGATGTAAAAGTTACAAGCTTTTCGTTAATCCCACCACCAGCATTGTACATCAAGTGAATGTTTAAAAATAACACAAAACTGATAACTCAGAAGTCTGCCACAATATTTAAATGAGGGGTTGACAATTAAGTGGAAATGGAGTGAATGTTTAAAAATAACATAAAACTTAAAAATCAAAAGTCTGCCAGAACATTTAAATGAGGGGCTGACAGTTAAGTGGAAATGGAGTAAGTGCTGGTAAACTTCATATGTAAACAAATGTGGCTGATGACATGCCAAAAAGAAGGGCTTACAGCTCTCTAGTAACAGGATCAGCCAAAGAGAGGCATGAAAGAAAGCTCAGCAGGTTAACAAGCAAGTCTGTAGTTGTAATTGCTGGCCAGCTTCCGCAAAATTACTGCTTGATACATGTAGATGGGTGCAAATGATTATTGGTAAAATTTTCTGAATGTTGTTTCAGCCGTCACACTCTGCATGTATCTGTGTATAAAAATTCAAATTTATCCGAATTTGTGTCTCCAATATCAACTGATTCCGCATGCCTGCAGATGTCTTGTCTGGTAAATAGTAATGGGGCACAATGCCCAGCCCTCTTTGTGTTGAATTCGAACAACGGCAGAACTCCTCGGGGCTTGTGCAAGCTACATGTACATACTCAATGAATATTGACTGATGTAGTTTATGAACAAACGTTAAAAACTTCGATAAGACATCACGAAAAAGTCCAAATTTTGAGTGACCATGTCTCTTTAACCATTGCCGCTTTTCCTGATGTTAAATCACAGCTAAATGAACAAATCAGTCGTATATAGCCAGCCACAAAAGACTATGCTCTGGTGATGGAATTTGTTATTACTGCCTCATTTGACATCACCTCAGGCAAATTATATCTAAGAGTTATTTTGTTTTGGCTGATACTTTTCTAATAGAGGTTTTTACCCATAACCATACATCTGTTGAATGGCTTTTGGTATTAAAAGTAAAATTTACAAGACAGAAAAGTCTTGCTGTTTGTGCACCCATCTGCCTGTTTTTCGGCCTAATTTATGTTAATACCAAGAAAGTTGAAACCCAGTAAACAAGAGTACCATTAGATTTACAGTGTGCAACACCTGCATGTATAATTTGTGGTGAGCCAGGCCTACATTACTGCGATGCTTGAGCATTCACATCTAAGTCCATGACTTATGTATCATGTAAAATCAAGAATTTGATGGTTGTCAAAGCACGGTTATATTGTCTGTATCACCACTTTGACCGTAAAAGTCAACATAATGTGAGTCAGTATACACGTAAAGCCACCAAGGATGACCATGGTGTCAACCTTTTAAAATAACACCAACTTCTGTATATGCTTACATTGACAATAAGTTCATCCAAAAACAGTTTTTTTATTTTGCCAGTGTGTCTAAAATTATTTGTTCTGAATTATAAAGGGGAAATAAATTCTAAACTTCCTACTTCAGCATATCAAATTGCTCTCTCAGAGATCAAAATAACAAGATTTCCTCTCGTGCTAGAAATTATAATGTTCCTCAGTGACAGATGAAAGTAAAAGATACTGGTCAGGTGTGTTGTAGAACTTAAGTCATGGACATTTGTAAAATTCGCCATACTATGCATACAACTTAACATTTTTATTTATAGTTTGGTATTTTTTATAAAGGACCATGATGTGTGAGATGTGTTAACACTTCATGTATTCGATAGGTGGAGAAACTTTTTTACAGGTAAAAAAACAAGGAAAGAAATCTGTGACGTACATGTATGACATATTTAAATGGGACAAGGATACAGTCATAGACATTTTACTCAGAAATGCTAAGTTTATAATACATGTAGATGGTCTTGAAAACCACCCAAGCTACTGCCTAAATAATTTTGGAGCACATTTGAACTTCTCTGGTCAAGAGTAACCTACATGTACAAGATTTATGTCAGAAGACTCTCTCTGTACATCTCAGTCGGTTAGTGTGCTATCGCAGCACAATGACCCGAAGCCTCCCACCAATGCGGTCACTGTGAGTTCAAGACCAGCTCATGCTGGCTTCCTCTTTGGCTGTAGGTGGGAAGGTCTGACAGCAACCTGCGGATGGTTGTGGGTTTCCGCTGGACCTTGCCCGTTTTCCTTCACCATGATGTTGGCTGCTGTTGTATAAGTGAAATATTCTTGAGTACGGTGTAAAACACCAATCAAATAAATAAATAAATCTCCATGTACATGCACAATGGAATAAAAAAATAAGATTGGGCCATTCTCAACTGTCTACACCTGTGTATTCGGATTGCAGTGTCGAACTTACTGTTCTTATCAAGGAATTGAGTGTACTTTAATATTCCATTCTTTAATATGAGAGAACAACCATACTCCCTTCCTTGATAAGAATAAGTTTAAAATTACAGTCTGGAAACAAATTTGTAGAAAGTTGAGAGAGGCTTGTTTGTGTCTTATTTTTTACATTGGAAAAACCCTACTTTCATGTATATGCCGATGTGCATGTATTTTTATCACTATTGAGTTGGAGATATCTTTGTAAAATTCTATTTTGATTTTACAATGCACTGATATGCATTTAACATGAATATTTATTTTTGTTGTAGCTAAGTTGAAACTCAAGAGCTTACACAAAAATGTGTGACTGGTAAAAATAATGCCAAATACTGTCCAGATGGTAAACCAATTCTCTGTAAGCCTGGTAGTATTTGCATCAGATCAAGAATTTCAAGTAATTTCATTTCTAAACAAAGCTACGGCCTTGTCAAGTCAGTTGTAACCATTTTACATATTGTACATCTACATATTTTTGCATGTATACATGTGGCTAACAATCCCTTTCTCTGGCTGGGTAAGGCCATCATGAAAAAAAAAACATGTTCATTAGGGGTTTACCAGACCAACCCCAAGATCAAATGTTTTTGTTGGGCTGTTTTTTTTTATCTTCTGCATCTGCATGTTTTACAGAAATGTTGATTTCTGTAAAACATGCAGATGGATGTTCAACAAATCTTAAGACAATTTCTGGTTGTAGTACTCTTTTGCAGTTGTGTGACTGAATGATACTGACTGAACATTGTATCTACATGTAGCTCTCCCTTCCTGCACGTGAATGTTCAGGATCATAACAAGTAAATGTGAATAAATAAGGAACACACTTAGACAGCTCTTCTCACGACATGTTCTGATGATCATTACTCTACACTGGCATTTTTCCTGACAGCCATGTGAATGTTGTTTGGTTGCATTTTGAAATTTGTGTTAAATTTTGTCACACAGGTATAGGTACACGTACATGTAGTTTCTTTACGTCTAAATGTGATTGATAAAATCAGGACCAGGATGCTGTTATTTCACAAGAGGAGTCCTTATTAAGCAACCGGCATGGCCTACATTTTTTATGATGTGCTTGGTATCTCTATAAATTGCCTTTTAATCTGGAATTCTTACCAGGCCATGGATTACATCATTTTAGAGAGACAGGAAACACAGTGTTGTGTCATCCATACCCTATGCCCTTCAGTTTCAGAGGAAGACACTCCTTTGTTACTATTGCAACCGAAGACCATGCACTGTGGCCTCATGGTTGAGGCCTTTGGGAATAACCCTGGCTTATTCCACTACCACTTTCTCCTTGAAAATGGCTTTAAAATACATCAACATTATCTCACAATCAGAAGGAAACTGTTGATGTAACACTACTTCTATATGACAAAATTTTGAAATAGTAACAGGTGACATCACTATGGAAACAGATGCCTTCTCCAGTTGTGGAAATATCTTGCCCTTCATTTGCTAAAATTGAGAGCTTGACCATTCAATTTTCCCTTAGAGTTTTTGCTTACTTCAAGCTATGACTTCTCAGTTATCCTGTATTACAAAAAATGGAAAGTAATGGTTTTCGAATGTTAAATGGGATTGTTCATTGGTACATATATACATGTGGTCTAGTGTTGGCTCTAAAGAATCCAACAGGATAAATTCCAGAATTGTTTGGTGATGCCTTTTTGCCATGTTAGCCACCTGAAGTGACGTCACGTTGCCTCGGATGTCTCCTGCACCATCGTTAGTAAACAACTCCACGTGACCAGTGAAATAAAATTTAATATGGAAAAAATAGAAACAAAAAGCCAGATATCCAACTTAAGTTTCACGTCTATTTTCTTTTCAAACACTTGAGATTTCTTTTAAGATCAGAGCTATGTCAGAGCTGTCTTCATGAGAACAGCGTTGTTTGCAGAGGGCCTGTTTTCTACCTGCATTTCTGTCTGCATAGGTGTGCGCATTAGCTGACTAGATATTAGAGAATATCCCACATACAGCAGGATATTTGTGAAAACTTTTTTCCTTTTATTTTCAGAACATTTTCTTTATAAATTTGGCTTTCCTACTAGGTAAGGAAGTATTATGCCATGAAATCTCATTCTCAGGTATTGGCTATCCCAAGGCAGTTTTCTTGCCAACTTCCCCAGCCCACCCCCACCCCCCGACTTGTTCATATGATTGCCATCATCTGCCCAACATTGTAACAAACATAATCATTCTCATTGCCACATAAATCTATGACTCAGTTAAACCATAATACTTCCAATTAAAACTTAACCCAAAGTTTCGATTAATTGCTCTGACATCTGTGTATTTACCATAAGAACCCCCCACCCCACCTAACAATCAGGAGGTGAGGCCACATGTCACTGCCAAAGTATCACGTGACATTTTTAGGTTGATTGGCCAAGTCCTCAGGGTGTCTACAGCATGGAGGTGAACTCTCATAATGCCTTCTTCCTGGAGTTCTGTCTTCTCGGCTTTTAAAATGGGCTCAAATTTTTAAAAATCTTTTTACATGATACAGTGTACTTACTATTGTACAGTGTGGCTTACTGTTCTTTTACTTTTCTGTGTACATATAGTGGCGGATTTCAATATGTTAATTTTAAAGCAGAAAAAGCATCAAGTGAACATTAGTCTTCTTTCTGCCTAATGGCACTGAACATTTCATATTTAATATTAACGTGAAAGACAGCTCGTGTTCTAAGTTAAGCTGGCGGAAAAGGTTGGACACTATTATGTTTATTTCGATAAAGTATTTTTTCTAACAGCCACTACGACAACACTAACTGACATCTGACCATGCTCCATTGCCAAGCCTGAAACACAGCCATTCTCTGTGATGTAATTGTTCTGAACACTCTCATCGCCTGAGACTGTAGTAAGCTGATAGGGGTATGTTTGTAATTTACATGTAAGTATATATGCCAATTTATAACATGAAATGATCAAGAAACTTACTCCTGCCACAACACAATGGTCTCAAAATATATTGCAGTGTTGTTCACCCATGTACTTGGTGTAATTGAAACATATAACATTAAACAGTGTGCTTTCCATATGTTATTACATGTTACATTGACAGACAACTCAGAACATTTATTAACAGCTGACATCTCCTCATTTGTCAGTCCCTCACAAGCTTGAAAGCATAGGTGCCTTCAGATCAACAGTCGGCATCACAATATTCCCCACTACAAACGAAGATGATTCAGCAACAATGTCATACGATTTCAAACAGGTTTTTTAATTGTACATTCAAGAGAGAATTTCATAATCTTTTTAATGAACAGTACCTCGGTCATGAGCTCTCTTTTACTTTTAAAGTCTTCATGAATTTATTTCAAGCGAAACATTCTTATTTAGGATTAGTAAACCACTGGCTTGTCTTCAGTTGACACTGAACTGCTTGTATCCATGTTATCTAAACTGAGTTACTCCCATTGTGTTTTTCTTGAAATTGTGCTCTTCTGGTATAAGGTAATTGAAATGACAATTAGATGCTATGGCAGAAAATAGGGGATTTGTTAAGTATGATACAAAGTATTTCACTAATTATTAAGGCTACAAGATGTTACCTTGAAATCTCTGAAGTATCCTGGTCGTCATGATTGACCTGCTAAATTTCCATGTACCCTGGAGAACAGGACATGGGTTTTAACAAACACATCGTATGAGGGGACTTCTACTCTTTGTGTGGTTTGTCGCTTACATCCACCCAACAGCCCCAAAATGTATCCATTGTTTTCAAAACATTCTCCACACTTCTACAGTCTTGCATGGCATTTGCAATGGAAATCCATAGTATGTATTCACCATATAAATGAAAAAGTTTTGAGCAAGGATTAAATTGTTCTTAATAACTTGAATACCTACATGCAATGTGAGCAACTGTTTGTTAATTCCTTGCCTGCTCTTAGCAATGTGAAAGTCAGGAAAGGACATTTACATTTTCCTTATCTCATCCAATTCAAACATTTAATTTCTGGAAATTTGGAGTGATGGGAGGGAATCCCCAGCTGGATTCCCACCTGCATGGAATCAAATGGGCCTTTCTGATTAAATTATTGAAACAGTTCAGAACATTTATTTTTAATTTTTTGTCCTACATGTGTGTTTAATAGCAACATTAGACACTTCAGTTGACTTCATTTTGGGGATAGCTTCATTCACTAAGTCAGCCCTGATAACTGATTAGAGTATTTTGTGACTTTCCCAAGGTGACAAAGATTCCTTTGATTTGTAATTTACAAATACATGTACTTAAGGTGCTTACCCTTCAACTGCTAGGATGCATGAGTTGCTGGTTCAGAACTTCAGTAGGACATGGAATTTCTAAACTCTCCATCTCTCACTGGCTGTGGGGTCTTGTTTTCAATGCGGTCGGCAGCGTCAAGCTAAGTAAAGTGAATTAGGAATAACATTAAACAACATATATTTTTATTTTGGATAGATATAGAAAGATAATCAATTTTAAATTAAATCCTATATGTAGCTTCAGAGTGAGAGAGTGGCCTAGCTAGCCACCCCAGATGATGTCATGTACAGTAGTAGGGAACGGTACATGTATGTGCAGGCAGAGAATTGTCAATTTTTTGAATCTGAATATTTTTGGACCCCCTTTTTTTCAAAGAAATGGGATATACATGTATGTATACGAATAAGATAAACATGTTCTATATTTGTCAATCAGTTGATAATTGTTTAGGGCTATCATAAAAGCCCCAGGATAATGCATGTACACATCTCAAAGCTCAAATTGGGGTTGGTATTTTGTCATGATTTTGGTCTCTGTTAAGATAACACCATTTAAAGTAAACCTTATGACTTGTATATTTTTTTTACATAACTATGTTTTTTAATGTATTTTTCTTTCATTTACAAAATGTTTATGTACAAGTAATATCAACACATAGTAATCTGTTTTGCCACCCCACATAGTATTTGTACACATACTCAGACTTGTGAAAAGTATGGAAAGAAAACAAAGGTCAAAGAAGATTCCTTGCCAGTTTCAAGATAAATTGCCATACCATTCTGCAGTATTGCTTTTAACATTATTTTCAAGTCAAACAGAGTAAATAATATCCATTGAACTCAAAATTAGGAGAAATACATGTGATATGTTGGGCAATATGGCCAACAAGAAAGCGAACAAGTGTCCGATCATTTCATTCACTGTACCTTTCAGTGAATAAATTTTACGTAAGTATGGTGTATATCCTAAACAGTGACCCTGTCTAACAGTATGGGTTAGCATTATTTGCATGTTACATACTCTCGTAAACATGAATTAGTTGAGCATGAATGACAAGTTATTTCAGGACATGAAAATAACTCTATAATTGTAACTTCCCATATATAGACAAGTGTTAGAAATGATCTGATATGTGAAACATGCATGTACACATGAATTATATTTTGTAAGACATTTACATGTTTTAACATCATATGTTTGAAGGCCGCATATACCTGTAGATTAGTCAGTTGTCATTCTCTGCCAGATGATGTTGGCCTGGAATGCTTGGCCGTTTCTCACTACATGGGTAGATGTTTGTGAGCACTTCTGCCAGATGGAGGAGAAGCCTTCCCTCATCTCTGATACGCCTGGCCACTTCTTGGCACAGAATCCCGCTTTTCTGACTCCGCCAGGGCAAAGGCTGTGTTGGACATACAATATTTATGTTGATGCAAGGTAAAGACAGCCTGAGAAACCTTTGCTGGAAATGTTTTATGGGAGAGGTTTGTGATGTTGGAGAAGAGCAAAGGGGTTGTTGGGTAGGCTGTGTCAGATCATGGAGATAGTGGTGTTAGGAATGGAACAGGGCCCCACTTAGAGCAGCTGGTTATTTTCGCATTTGTCGTTCACCATCCTGCATCAGAAACAATGCTGATACTGGAAAAGACAGATTCCTCAACTATTTTTAAACTAGAAAGCGTTATTCCAGGTACAAATATATAGTTGCAGGTACAAACTCTCTTGCTGCTGGACTCTGTCTGCCACAGGTGGCTTTGATGCTTACACATGTCTGCATTTCTGCTCTACTTCTCTGCCAATTGTAATCTGGACACCCACGTAGTCTTAGTAGATACAGTAAAATGATACTCTATAAAGAAAAAGAAGGGTAGGTTGATTTAGACAACACTCAAACAGGTTTGAACTTCCCACACTTTAATGTTATTGTAGTTCAGGTAATGTTCAGTTAGATTTGTTGCAAGACAGTTTGCCAGAATCCAAAGAATCCAAACATGAAATGATAATTTCATAAGACTTTAGTATTAACATTTTGTGGAAGTGCATTTTGGTATATTTTTTTTCATACGTATCATGACAAATGTTGTTTACATTAGGTGTTTCAGGCCATTCCTGAAAATGTTTAGCCTGTGTGAGGGTGTCAGGGTTTGGGGCAACAATTAATGTAGTCCTGAATTTAAGGTACATTGAACTGGCAAACCTTCTCATGCAAAGCAGCCTCTGAGCTAGCAGTAGCTGAATTCATGTGCATATGCATATTTGGAAGAATCATCTGCCCATGACTTGGTTGTGGCGTACCCTAAATGATCTAAACTTTTGTCAATGGCTAAGTTGGTCATTTTTCCTGATTCTGAGATTTCTTTGGGTTTTAGAAAGGTAATCTGAGGTTTGTTCTGAAGTTCAGATGATATCCTACGGGAAAAATGTAGATTTCAGCACCAGATGTAATATTTTATGACAATACTATGTTTCTAAAAATGCACTTTTTGGGGCCTCCTTGGCCCAAGGGGTTAGCGTGCTAGTGCAATATAATGACCCAGGTGCCTCCCACCAATGTGATTGCTGTTAGTTCAAGCCCAGCTCACATTGGCCTCCTGTCCGGTCATACATGGGCAGGCCTGCCAGCAACCTGTGGATGGTTTTCATTTCCTTTCACCTTAATGCTGGTGGCTGTCGTATAAGTGAAATATTCTTGAGTACCTTGTAAAACAGCAATCAAATATATACAGTACTGTCAATAAGAAAAAGTGAATTAGAGTAAGCAACCACCAATTAAATAAATAAATCAATAAATAAAGTGAATAACAAATACCCCAAGTCTTCCACAGACAGTGTAAGTTTTGGCATATTTGGGAAACGTTATCTGTATATGTATATATATTATACAGGTTATGGTGTAATACCTGTACCTGTGAAGTTCAAATGTGCACGCACATGAACAATACATTTTAGTCTTCTAAATCTTATAAATTGTTCTCACATTTCCTCTAAAGTTACATGTTATTGGTTGAATCTCTTGTGGGTTTGAAGTAGATGTACAGCATCTGTACCAAACTTGAGTATTAATTAGTCAGTTGCTTGACATGTTGTTTCCTCAACTTTCAACTCTCGTTAAACTGTCTCCTATAAGAGAAACGTCCCTAAAAACGTGTCCCTGGGATGCATGTATATGCCAGTGAATAGATGAAGCGTGAACATGCGTCAGTGATCACGTAATTGCCAGATTGTACAATTATATTAGTGAGATATAATTGGTAAACACAGTGTGCTTGGTGGCATGTTGATTATGTGCTATGGAATACTAAGTAAGGCACTTGTTTTCGCTACAGTGTATTATCAAGCATTGTTGTAATTTTATTCACCTTAATCAGAAAACATTTAAGGTGCAACTCTGGTCAGAATAGAAGTTGTGTAGAAATAATATAATGATTTGAAAGAAATCCTACGGAGTAAGCCTAACACCATGTTTCAAATGTATTTTGATGAATAACACTATTTAACCCCTGTAACTGAAGATCCCTTGAAAAAATAAAATTTTCGGCAGTGTCGGTTAAATTTTCCTGATGTGACCTGGTAATATGCCTTGTATGACGTCAAATCAGGCAGAAGTGACATGAAGTAAGGCATTTATGGTGGGGTGACGTCAAAGGCATTTGAAAGGGCAGCGTCATTTGTAGATACACGTCAGGGATTGAAGACGTCATATGTTCGTGAGTCACATAACACCAGGCTAAGTGGAAGGGACAGAAATATTTTGTTTCCGTATAATCTGATGCAACGTACAATATCAACTTTGTTACGCTGCATTGTTTTCACAGTTTAGGAAAGCAATTCAGTCTTTATCAGTTTGCCTTGCTTTGAAGACACAGATTTTAGACACCAAAGTAGCACTTTAATTGCAATGATCGGCTGTTTGTGTGAGAAGGACATGCATAAGTTGTCATTCATTCTACATAGTAAAACAGCTTTGCTCAAATTTATAGTTGTCTTTGATAATTTAGGGTGATGCAGCCCATTTCTTTTTTTATTTGAATCATTGTGAGGTTCTTGCAATGAGTTTTGGCCTTAACCAGCAAGCCTGCAGAAAAAACAATTGATTATGGGGACTAAGCATTGGAGTATCAGGAACGGTGTACCATGCTGGCCCAGATAGACAGACAGGCTGGCTGGCCAGCCACTATTAAAGCTGACATTTACCACTCTCATCCAAGGCTTGCTTACTTTAGTAGAACAGATTTACAGAATGTCTCTATGATTGATTTGGATAGAATTGAATCCTGGACTGTTTTAAACCGCTGATCCATGGTTGGTTTCTTATATATATATATATAAGTGTACATGTTTAGGCACCATGACCGCATAAACTTCTGTCTGCCTTCTGTGCATTTATGTTTTGTAACTCACACTTTTTTAAGTACATGTATAGGTCTTCAAGGTCATGCAATGCATTAACACGTGATTAACCACGCCAGGCCCAGCTGCAGTTGATTACTTTTATATCCGCTAATCGAGAGTGTGCAAGGAAGGCGGCACATAGATATGTATGTGTTCAATCGTTCTTCTATGTATTCTACCATTCTTTTATGAAATAAAGTAGTTTTCTGATAGAATAAAACTGAAATTCATACAGCCTTGAAAGAAAGCAAATCCAGATCATCATGTGTAAGAGAACAAAGGTGGTGGCTCAAGGCTTGTGGATTATTGATGGAGAGACCAATGCTCAGAATGAAAATAGGAGGAGAATGCTTGTGAAGTTGTCATGTATGGAGCAAAGGTGGCTGTAGAATAAGTTTATTTCCACGTTTTTTTGTAACGGTACACAGCTGCTGAAGAGACTGCTGAATGTTTTCAACAGGATCCCACACATCACATTGGCTGGTCTGTCTTGGTGATTTCACAGAAAAATGATCACCTGCGAGGAGAATGCCAGCATTGTTCTGCACACACTGTCTCTCCACAATTCAGAGCTTTGGTGGACGATCTCTAAGCTGAATGTACCATGCATCAAGTGTCACATGTCCGGAGAATACATGATTAGGTACAGAATGTGGCGGTTGGGTCAAACGCATGTGCGACTGCTGAATTTAATAGTTGGAACTTAATATTTTTGCTTACAAAAATGAAAACAAATGACAAGGAGAAAACAGCAGTGAGGTATATTGAGAGTATTAATAGCATGCATCATGTATTATTTGAGGCAGGTCGGCAGAAATCACATCTGCCCCTACACATGTATAAAATTACGTCTTGTTTACCGCAGGTAAAGGATGGCCTGCACTATTGAGTTTTTATGTATCGTATGTATTCAAGTTGCATTGTTAAAGTCTTGATATACACTCAACTTTAGTTTTAAAAAATGTGTAGGGAAGCGTTTTGACAAGAATGTTGCTCCTGGTATATTTTTTACCATTGAACAAGTACAAAAAAACCAGGGACACCACACCATCGCATTAATTCAGATTTCAGAGTAAATCAAGCCCCGTAAATTCAAGGGACCATTGCATGCAGCAAAACCATATGTACTTGTGACATATTCTGGAGGAGACCACCATCCTAGACCTAATGTATGTTTATTATTTAAACATGTGATTTTGCATAGCCAGAATATCGCAGTTCAAAGTGAGCAAAATCGCAAACATCAAGAAAATTAAGTGTTCAGTGTTATCAGTTTTTACCAGTCAAGGGTGAATTATTTAAATGTTATTGTTTCTGCTGAAGTGACATGAACAGTGTTTTGCCTTTTAGCCTTATGAGCATGGGATTCAGGTTTTATAATATACTGTATCCCAAAGTTGATTACAAGCTGATTCATCGTGTAAAGCAAGCACATAAAAATGCTGACTGTGGCCATTCAGGTCTGTTTCCCACACTTCTTCTGAAATAACTACAGTTATATTATTTTTTCCCATTTCTTTGTATACAGTAGTTTTATTGTGGCAAAATGCAGCAAGGTTTCCTGGCAAAAATGATAAATCATAAGTTCATGAAATTCACATGTGGGTTTGCATTGGGAAAGGGCTACATGAATGTATCTAGTTTTATTAACCTTGAAATAACGTCATTAACTCCAAATGCCAGCTAGAACCCCAGCATCACTGCTTTGCATTTCTGTGCTGGTGAAGTGTTTTGGGGGCATTATTTATCTTTGCCTGAACTGGATTGTTCAATGTACATGTACACAATAGGAAGGCCAGTACATGTCTGTTAATGTTGCTCTATGAATTCAGCTGTCTTCACGATCTGTATCAATGTCATAGCTGCTGCCTGTATTATGGTAATATGGGTTCAATGCCACACTGATGCACTTGTTTATTGCTTGCACGGTGTACATTGATAGGCTCCTGATGATCTGGACATGTTTGTACATGTATTTGTTGGACCATTGATTTTTAGTGAGCTGCCTGGAACAACAAGGAAACAAAGCCTGCCTTGTACAGGTGGCTTCATTCCTGTCACAGCTGCTCAGCCTGAATCCAGCAATACAGCAACTTAGACCCACATTGCCATCTTTCTACCAGTTTATTCCTTGAATTCTCCAGACCGTATTTATTTGCTCAAAGTCTCCAACATCTCTTGTCTCGCATGGTCTGAATTGGATTTCAAAGGCTGTGATTAATCCTTGCGCATGTGAAGATGGTTGCAAGTTAAAGCTTGAGAAAAAGAAATGCAACCTATGTTTATGATGGGCGTCTGATCACGTGCAGATGAAAAGATTCTGCAAATGTAGACTTGGTGAGTGGGCTGAGCAACATGTAGTCTTGTGCAGTAATAAAGGCAAACAGGCAAATCAAGGCAGCCTATGTTTTGTTCGTGCAAAGAGACCTTCATACAGGTACTCTCCTGTACAGCAGTCGGACTTATCCGCAATCCATATAGATGCACACACATGTATTATCTGTTGATCATTTGGTAAAGGTGCTCTAGGCCATGCCAGCATGTACCCTTGTGTTCTCACAAAGGGTGGTCTTGGAACATGTGCCAGTAGACAGCCTACATGTAGTTCTACGGGTGCAGAGCACAGACATCTAAACATGGGGTACATCTACATCTGTTATATGTGCTTTATACATACAGCATGGATTGTGCTACTTAGGTTGTGCTAGTTTTTGAGATACAGTAGTACGAGTGTTCATCACCCTTTTGTAGCTTTGAAGGATGGGTTTGCATGTAATGATAAACATGTACAGGCTCGTTTAATATGCACATCCTCCTGTTTGCTATCCACTGCAAGGTTATCAGTGAACAGATGTGTTGATGCATTATTACATGTGGAAGGGAGCAATTAACTGTTGGAGACCGGCTCTTGTGTATTATAGCCAAACCTTTGCACTCAGTTATCCATTTTCACCACAGGCTTCTGAGACAATTTCTAGTAATAACCTGCATAATAGCTTTGGCTGATGGCAAGTTGCTTGGTCCCAGTTGAATCTGCCAACCCACAGCTACCACATGGAGTCCAAAATGCCATTGAGCACTGTAACTAGCCTAATGTCAAATGCCTCTCCTGTGTGGATGGCTTGAATTAACGTTTGCTAATTAGTGTTAGATCAGATGTGTATGGATGTTTGCTGGAGACTTTTGTAGTAATTGGTACAGTGCCATAGTACGTGTCCCTGGTGAAGGTCAGTGTATTGATTTCTGTTTTGTTCAAGTGCCGCACAAGGATTTTTATTGCAGGAGGCATCCATCTGATGTATGCATGGGGATATTTGTCATTCCCTTTTGACAGAGGTGCTGTTGCCTTGGAGAACATGGTATCACTGCCTCTTGTGGTCATGGAAGAAAAAAAAGCAAGCTGAATGGTTGCTGTTATAATGGGGTGGGATTTCAGCATGTACATCAAGGCCTCCCGCTGCTGATTGAGGCTGGTGATAATATGTAGAGAGATTGGTCGGATTGTTCGGCATGACCCGAACCAATATGTATGTGATACTAAACAATTCTCATACACATAAATGTTGATATATTTATGCACATGTATTATCCTACAGCAAAGCTTTTTTTTTTCATGGCATGGTTGTACCTAGGCTGTGTTACACATTGTTCATAATATAAGAGATTGAGATGGTGGTTAGGTTGTTCTCTTGTTACATTGTTATAATTGCATGTAAGGTTTTTTGGATGTCTGAAGCGACAGGTTGAGAATGACATGAAAGCCATAAAAACCAGAGATGTTCAATCATGTACTGGCCTTTCTTAAGGTCTATGCTCGGGCAGCGTAAATGTGATGTAGAAGTATTTATTGGACTTTAAAGAATCTTATAAATTTGCTCAAAGAATGCAAATAGGATAATTCTGGACAGTTATTGATACAGCAAACTATAATAAAATATGCTTTGCTGACATCATGACTTTTCACCTAAATTAATATAACAACATTTATTTATTTATTTATTTGATTAGTGTTTTATGCCATACTCAAGAATATTTCACTTATGCCACAGCAGCCAGCAGTGTGGTGGGAGGAAACCCAAGAGAGTGCGAGGAAAGCCCACCACTATCCACAGGTTGCTGTCTGACCTTCCCACGTACCGTAACATCATCAAAAACATCAGCAAACAGCATATTTGTGTAAATTTACATGTACCATATAGAAATTAATATTAGCCCATCAGATATCTGCATGTACCTGGGCCATCCTCAGAAAACTGTTCGTTAGTGTAACCTGACCCTATGAGAAAAAATAGGGTCAGTCAGTAGGAATTGTTTTTTTTTTCTCCCCAACTTTTTAAAAAGACAGTGATTTTAAAGAAATTAACATGGAGAGAAAATAGAAATAGAAAAATTTTTAAAAAATTTTAAAAAATAGGCCCTTTTTTGAAGGGTCGGTTTGGTTACAGCCAATGAACATAGTTCTAAGGATGGCCCTGGTTCCACGAAAACATTCCATAAAAGGAAATATGAATAGGTTATAGTCTGTAGAAGTCATAGAAGCATTGGTAAGCTACTTTCTGCTGACACTGATAATCCTAGGCCCATGGAAAAGCTCAGTATGTACGTGTAGGATAACTGACCTGCCACCAGTCGGCCGCTACTGCCGAAGGACAAATTCATAGGCTGCTTGCTTGACTGGCCATACATGAAGTCTAGAGACTTAGTACTGAAATTCCCATTCTGGGTATATCTGGAAAAATGAATAGTAGTTCAAGCATGAACACGCACATTTTATTAAATTTCATCCCATGGACAGTAGTAGTTGCTCTAACGTGACTAAAATACAATTACATATATATGCATGCAAGTCGGTGACACCTAGATATAACATATATAACATATTTTCAGTTAAGAACTACAAATGTTGTGTTAATTATTTTTCTATGTATTTATTTTTTTAGTACTGCTCTAGTAATCACATTTTCTCTCCTAAAGCTGGTTGACATTTACACTATGGACAGATTCACCATTTGTCAAAATGTTGAAATATCAGTAACCAGTGAGGTAATGTGTTTGAACTAGGCGCCCATACAGTAGCTTGGTTGTAGGAGGTCTGAATGGTAATGTATCTTTACATGTGGAAGACAGAACAGATCGCTGATCTTTGACTGTTAAGGAAACTGTTAAGCGTACACGTACATGCAACAGCCTATGGATTGCCTGCATGAGGCCTTTCAAGTATAGTACATGGCAAAGATTGCCACAGTAGAAATCACCAGCGGCTGACCAAAGAGGTAACCATTCAAATTCTAGCTCCCAGTGGCTTGCCTGCTGGAGGTCCATCAGGTACATGTACATGCATTGGCTGGGCGATGAAGTCAAAGCATACATTATTTTCCTCCATTCTCTATCTCATTTCCTCAGCATTCAGTCTGGCCACCTAACATCAAAATGAAATATTACTGAGTACACCATAAAACACAAATCAAGTATGTGAAGTCATATTTAACCCCTGAACCAATTATTTCTCATCAAACTACCTTTGATGCATAAATTTGCTTTCATATCATGAAATGTCATTTGAAAGTACTGAGAAGTGTCATGCAAGGGTTTATTTAAGAATCAAAAAGCCCGAAATATATACCTTGAGTACAAATAAAACTAGTCTTGTTATTACAGTTATAGATGTGTACATGTGTGTTGGCAGAGGTGTCTGAAGAAATATACGTAGGCATGTATGCTTACCCTGGAGAGGCACATTTGTGAATGAAAACATTTCAGTATGATTTGCCGTAAAGGATCAGTGGTGAACCAGCTGTTAACAAAAGCCAAGTGGCAGGGAATTACAATATAGATTTCTGAACATGTAGTGGGATTGACACTGTCATATATGGCTACAATAGGTCAACCCTTTCCCTTTTAATCTCAGGTGAAAGAATCTGTCCAAGTTCAGTAGCTGTACATAAAGTGGCCATAGTGTTTAACAGTTGGACCCAGAAAATAGCAATGTCACTGCTGGACTTTTGGCAGCTTGACACGATGGTTAGCATTTTAAGTGCTTGTACTGTATTGTGCATGTACCTGTGAAAACGATCACGCCAAAATTGATAAATAAGGGGGAAGACTTGTCATACACTGTGAATTGAATGTAAGCCGCAGGGCTTATGGTTTGTCACTCACACTGTGCAAAAATCATACATTGACTGTAAGTCAGGGAGTGTGATGATGCATTTTCATGTGTTACATGTGTGTACAAATTGGCGTGCTGTTCACACTAGGGTTTTGTCTGTCTGTGTCAAAAGCTGGCTAACCTCAATGGTTTACTCTGGTTGCCCTGGTTTCCTCTATCCATAAGCCAAATTGCCCACATTTCAATTAAAGAAATTTGTGAGCATGGAGTTTAACACCCATAATTCAACCAGATGTAAAACACTGTGGTCACAATAGTGCAAAACTTCCTGTTTTTCAAAATAAAGTGTACTTTGAGAAGTACTGTTTACTCAGTCTACTTTAGTACGTGTACCTGTACTTGGCTTTTGTAGACCTGATGCCACTTGTTACCGAAGTGAGTAGGTTTGAGCCATGGGCTCCAGGAGATGCTCATTTTGAAGGACTGTAATACCCAGTGCTTGTCAACCTGACAGTAATAAGGTGACTGGTGAATAACCAGCAAGGTGCAGTTCCACTAATTTATGCATTTATTTATTAATTTGATTGATGCTTTACGCTATACTCAAGAATATTTCACTTAAACGAAGACAACTAGCATCATGGTGGGAGAAAAAGAGCAATTCTAGTGAACCCTCCAATGATGTGACAGATTTCACTTGTTATTCTAATATTAGAAGTTCTGAAGCGTTTACTTTGTTGTTACTTTGTTTTGTCTCTGATATGTGGGAAGGACATGCTTGTGTATTACCAGATATATGTATGTCTACTTAAGCACAAAGAGCTCTTTAAACTTTGGTTGTACCCTAATTAAGGAACATGTCTTGTATCATTTGAAGAAACTTGCTTTCTCCAGAGAGACAGATTGATGGTTTAATTTGTTTTATCTAACGGAACACTGGCATAGAAGATAAAGAGCATTAAGTTCAGTTTATGCTATGTGTACATGTAAACAAATGCATTTTACATATGTATGAATGCCATCCTGTAGAAGGTGGTTAATGTAGAGATTTATAGCTGTCTCACAGCACCTATTCTCATAATCAAGCCTTCCAGTAAAACCATTTTGATAAATGAGGAATCCTTTGTTAACATTCCGTTTTACATGTAGATGACCAACCAGAGTACTGATCTGTGAATAGACTGGAGGAGAAGTTCTGAACATGCATTAAATATTCTGTCGTTTGCAAGTTGTAATTGCTAAATGTATTTTCAAAGTATGGGACAGATATTCTGTGTTGGATTGTTAATGTGGAATCAATATTTGTTTGTATTCATTTTGTATCCTATTTTAAGACCAGTGCTGCCCCGGCACAAAAGACATCGATAAATCATTAATATGCACGCATATTATATGGTTTTGCAAGCTTTTCAAACAAATACATGCTTGTATGTGGACAATCAAAATGGTTCAGTGAATATACGCTATCAGTAATCAAGTCATTCAGCTTTTGTAATTTTGATTGCCTTGGGCAGCACTCTTTTATTGCAATACCACATTCATCACATGTTTTTCCGGCACAGTAGTTGAATCATTTAGCCGATTCGTCTCAGGTCTAAATCATTTGTTACATCTCAGAAATTACTCTTGTACACATACAGTATAGACATATCCCGACATTCTAGTTAGCGGTTGAACCTGGCATCTTATCAGGACAAAGAATGTTCATGGTTCCATTTGAGCTCTACCTTGACTTGGTTTGGGAAAGAGATACAGTCCAGTGTGATCAGGGTGTGTCATTTTACAGTCATCACCTCAAATATGACAAAAGAATCGTGGCATTGAAATCCTGACTCGTATGATCACCTTAGTACAAAATTCTTTGGCAGGTTATTTTTAATTCATAATGCAATCTTCCCCCTTGATGTACACATACTTTGTTAGCTGATCACTGTGGGCTACAGTATTTTAGAGTTTATGACTTGATAAGTGTATTTGCAACATCCCTCCTCCGTAGGAAATAAAAGCAAGATGGCCGAGGTTTGTTGGTGTAGTACTTCTAGGTATATGCCAGCAGACACAAAACCATTGTGTAAATTCCCAATCAAAGCGAGAGGGCTGAGTTGTATATGTATATTAAGTCAACAAGGAATGTATATTTTTGGCTTGGGTGTGTTTACATGTTAGATGGGTTTTCCTGGTGGAACCTAGATTACATGTGTCTGAGTGAGGCTATGGTATATTTGGCTAATGTGTAACATGTTGGCTACACACAGTACTCCAGTAGGTGAGAGAGGACGGCTGATCTCAGGCCTTCTATAGTAACACTATCTTCAGCTCAGAGCACTGATCTGGATTAGCAGCCAGAAAAATTTATTGATATTTGTGTTCTAAACGTGGGCCGGTGTCAGTTGGCTGATAACTGTGGGACTGAAGCATAGTGTGTACTTTGTGCTAGGATATTTTTTTCTTCTCCAACCACTTGCCACTTCCACAAACGGACAAATGCATGTATGCCTATACAAATGGTTACCAGTCTGCATGTGCTTCTTTGTTTTGTTGTTCAGTATACTAAAGCACCTATCCTTCTCAGTACTCTGTTTTTTTGTTCTTGTCCCCATGCAACAATTCAAACACATCAGAGTTAAATTGAAAAAATCACATTTTGAATGATACCTACTTAATTATCTCACTGATATCAGTATGATGATTATGTAAGTTTTATGAGCTTGTTGTGAATGGGTTTTTCTGGCCATCAACTTAAGCTTGATCCCATTAACTTCAATTACTGGCTGTAAATTGCTATACTCTTGTTTTTAAAGCACTTGTACAGCACTAACTTAAAGGACATGGTGAACTAATCATTGTGATACGTAACACTGTCTAGTTTCACTCATTGCAGTTTGTACGGCTGTTACATCGTGGTATTTTGAATGCTCAAAGTCATTTTTGAATTGCCTATTAGCACAGAGACCTGGCCACTACGTGTATGTACTGTATTAGTATGGAAATAGCATTGTGAGCCAATTAAAATGAACTGAGCATTGAAGAGAAAACTTGACTACATGTACTTGTAGTTCTTAGCAACTCCATGTATTTTGCAGTGAATGTGTCAAGACAAGGTATGTTTGATCAATGTATATTTGCAAGCTAATTACCTAATACGTGTTCATAGTGTTCATGGGGAAAGGATAGTGACCTTAAGAAAGGCAGTGAAAGATCTGGTAAGTTGCATGACTATACCCACACATTTCAGTAAAGCAAACTTTGCAGCCTGCAGATCATATACATGTACTGACAAGGCAACAATGATCTACATTTCCTAGTAGATGTGCAGCGTTCCAAGCCTAATTGAGGATTTTTTCTAGTGTACTACTGATGTCATTGATACATGTAAGCATCACATATTTCTCAAGCATCCCAGCATCACGCTATTTTGTGGAATAAGTGTTTGTCACATAAAAGCTATAAGCATATGGGAAGTCAAAGTCATATCTTGGGAAAAGGTCACCAAATAAATACCTTGCAACATGTTTGAGCCATTGCACATCAAATTTTTTCTGGTGTAAAGAATATTGAAGGATAATGGCCGGTCATGCAGACACAGTTGCGGATAGTGCATGTCTAGTTGTCAGATGGATAAACAGGACAGAACAATTGTTCTATTTTTTGTTGGTTCCTCTGTGCACCAAGTAATAATGAGGCCTAGTAGCCTGAACTGTAGAGATTAGCGTTGGTGACAGTATTGTTAAATTGATGTGATGGTGTTTAGCTCCTTTAAATTATGAGTGCAGTATCTAAACTGTAATGAGTGTTGGTAGAGAGAGGAAAGACTGTTGCCTTGTCTGGGGGCTCAGCAAGGAGCTCATTACATTTTGAGTAATGGAGGCTCTCAGAGATCAGACAGGAGACCCAAGTGACAGTGGCGACAAACCATGACCTACTCCTCAAATCCCAGCTGCATCTCTTGGTCTCTACATTCCATCAAATCATGATGACCTCACAGGGGAGAATTAAGGCAACTTCAGCAAATGGAAAGAAACCTTTAATTTTTGTTCAGAAGTTAGCGATGTTGAGAAGTCTTTCGAAATCTTGGTTTTTAAGAATGTTGAAGCTGAGGGACTTCACCTTCATGATGTGTGGCATAGATCAGCCAGTTGCTTCAGCAGCCACTTTTGTCCACTTCTATGCCAAATTAAGGTTCTGCATTTATATTTTACTTTAAGCAAGAACCCAAAGATATGTGCACATCAGTGTTTGATTGCTACTTCCATCAAGAGGCATACTTTCCTTTTACCCATAAATTGGGAACAAGTTTTTTCAAGGATGTATGTGTTAGTTACAAGAGAATGTCAGTGTTAATGTCATAGATATTTACATGCACACGTATGTGGCAACACCTTCAGCATACCTTGAGATCTTCAATATTCTCTTATATAGGAGTGAATTTGTCTCACAATTGTAGCAATCCAATATTAATATCACTGGTATGGTACATTGCTGACCAAACTTGAAATAATGAACACCAATGAGAGAATTATGATATTTATGTCAATGAATTGGGATTTTTTTTTCTAATTTGAACTGTTCCATCCTGTTGCAGATGAGTTATGGGGACTACAGAGAACAGCCTGCTGAAGTGGAGGACTGGGATAACCACTGCCTTTCCGCAGAATAGAGGTGCCATCCATAAAAGGTAGTGGTCAAGGACCAGGGCTTTGCTTCCATTAGACCTGACCAGTGTGGGACCGATGAAGAAAGGGATTAACACTTTTGCCATGATTTCGCCGCATGGAGTACCTATGGAACGCTCTAGTCAGTCTGCTCACTTGGCTGGAAGACGAGTGGATTTACCAGTCAATAAAAAAAAAAAGAAGCGTTGAAGTGTGGAAATACTGACCTGTGTCAGATTTCTCTACCATTTAGAGCATTTCACCTTTTGTTTAATATCTCAATCTCTGTCGCCAAAGATCAGAGAGCTTGAAGCCATTGTGATGTAGGAATTTCTCTGATTCACTTTGGTGGAACTGTTCTGTCTCTTAAGTGTTATGGGAATTTAATTGGTTGTGTCTTTGCAGAAGAGTTCACTCTAATTCTGCAAAAATTGTCTGGGTGGTCCTTGCCGTGTCGGTAAAGCAATTCCTCAAAATGGACATGCTACAAAAGTAGCGGTGAAAGGATCAGGGCTGTCCATAGTATTGACTAAACACTTCGGGCAGAAATGTGATTAGATGTAACTGGTTCAAGGTTACTTGTGGGCCATCCTTAATTGAATAAGAATGAAGCATGGAGAGGGCCACATAAGGATTCCGAAATCATTGGCTCCCATTACACAGAAAGGGCAGTCGCTGGAATCAGAAGTGATAGGCTAATGGCTTATGGTTTAGACTGCAATCAAGAGAGCGAAAGCTAATGGTTACAGTTTCAGATGTTTTTTCCCTTCTTAGCCCTGGATTATAGTATGTATATAAAGTTATTCACAAGTATCCCTGATTGAACTTTCTTCTTTGGTATCTTTTGCTTTAGACGAGAATCTGTCTCTGTTCTCGCTCCTACTGTTTTCTTACTTGTTCTCTCCCATGAAAATACCAGTATGTTACCATATTTACCCTCATTACATATATCCTTAACTTCAACACCTTATCCCAAAGTACTTCTTTGCACTATTATCTGTAGTGGATACCGGTATGAAGAAACTAAATGCAGTGGCTACTGGTCAGCGCTGCTCAGTTGGCTTTGTTCATCAGTGCAATTCTGTGTGCATGTTGTCTTGATGAGAGATTGCTATTCACCAGGTTCGTGGTTTATCTGGCTGTCTGACTACTGTTAAACTGCTGTAGTTCTTTTTGTTTAATTTTACATTGTTACCGAGGATGTGAGGAACCATTAATTGTTTAAACAAATCAGAGCATGCATGTGGGAAGCAACATGTAGAGTGCAAGTTAATAAATGGTAGAACCTAGATAGTAGCTTTGTAACTTACATATTTAATTGTAAATTTTGGCAAACACCTGCTTCTGCATTTACATTATCATTTCACTTTTGGCATTCTTTTCGAAAGCATAGTCCCTTGCCCTTTTTTGTTTACTTAACTGATTTGTGGACTCTTCCCTAATCCATAATAAAGAGCCTTGAGGGAGAAATTCTTTAATCCAAGCTGTGGCATTCAGGAAACCACGTTGGTTTACAACTGTGCTGTAATAGTGTTAATAGCCAAGCTTGTAGGAAGGATTTTGTCATTTTCCAGAGCAAGATCAAAGCTTAAATAATGAGACAAATCATAAGGCAAAGCCAGATAGGTCTCTCTGTTCATCAGAAGTTGTAAGTAGTTTTGCAAGACATCCAAGCTCAATACCAATACATTGATCATTGCCATGAGCCATTGCCGGAGGCAAAACCAGAATTGGAGTGATGCAATCTGCTAACATTTGTCTAAGCTAACCTTTTTCTTTTAGAAGGTGTTGTTATTTGTTTGGCATGTAATGTTAGTTGACATGTAGCCTGGCTTATTATTTTACTGTGTGGCATTTGGTTTATTTGTTTCTGCTGTGATAGTGTGTTCATTCTTCTCAGGCTCAATTGCTTTGTGGTGAGAAGAAACCACTGGGTAAATCACACGATTTTTTGTTCACAATTCAAAAAACAAAACAAAACTATATAACCTATCTCAGAATTGTAGTCTCTAGATAAATATATTTACTATTAACTCAGTAGCAGTTTGAGGGAGTACATATGTATGTTTCACAGTTTCTGCCAAAGCGAGCTTGCATTTAACTTCTGGCATGCACTTATCCGTTTGTTGGTGTGGCTTCCAGCAGTCTTTTCTTCCTTCCCACCATCAATGAGTTGTCAAGTGTGTACATAGTTTTCATCTTCTTCTCCAGGTTCTTTGTATTGTACATATTGGTGAAGTTGGTATACAATTCAGGGATTGTGTCTTGCAATTACATGATATGCAAAATTCAGACATCATTGTATGTCCAAAAGCCTATTCCTTCATTTCAAAATTTCATCTTTATACAGATGCATGGCCCTCATCTTCTGTTCACAGTATTCATTTGTTCAGTACTAGCCCTCATTCATGTTGATTGGAGGTTTGGACCTTTTGGAGTCACAGTCCAATTTCTATTTACTCACAAGGGTGATAGAAATTTAGATCTCTCATTTTATCTTGGCAGTTAGCCTCACATTCATTCCATTATGTTGCTGTGTGAATGTTGTTGTATGCTTAAAAAGAGTTGTCAAGGTATATTGTGATAAGAAGGACCATTATGATAGATAGAAGCATCTACGGTACACATAACAAAGCAGTGTAGATGGGTCCAAAAATACAAACAGCAGTCAAGTAGAGAATCTGTGGGCTTGTTAGGAATATACATAGTAGTATGTAGCATTTTATCCTCTGTTTTTATGGCTTTACTACACCTTTTTTGGCAAATTTAAAAAAGCAGTATTCAGTGTGGTCATGAGACAGCTTTTGTCAAAATGCACACTGTGTTAAAGTATTTTGATTGGTATTTGCTGCCAGATCATCACAGGGGGAATTGGTTTAATAAAACTGGAATGAAGTGGTCTGCAAACATCAGTGTAATTGTAACAGTTGTGTTGTAGCTGTTCCACAGGTTGATGTTAAAGTAAGGATAGGATATGGCAGAAGATTTGCAGTTCTGACTTCCGTATGTCTCTGTTCACTGGAAACAGCAGTCTGTGCTTGGGAGATTTTGTTCACCCTGGACCTCCCTCCTGTCCCCTTCTTCTTAGTTCCTGCTTACCCTTTTTTGTACCGCAGTATCACCCTGAACATTTCCCCATATTCACCATAGCTGGTAATGGCCTGATTTGACTAAAGGTGCAATTGTTGGCAGTGGTGTGCTGTATAAGTACTGCAGTGGCGCAGGTAGTGCAGAACTAGATCTGCTGCTACTGCTGCAGTCGTCTGCTGGTCTGTCATGTCACGGAATCTCTGCTGCTGGGGAGGGACATAATGAAGTTAGTGGTGTTCCTTTGTCATGGGTGTGTGTCAACAGCAAGTTTGTATAGCAAGCTGACTGATAATTGGTCTGTTGCTACTGGTTGATGACTGGAGCCGTGCCTGCATCAGAAATAGTCTGTATAGACTTGGCAAACAGCAATGGTTATCGACCGGCCGTATAATTCATGTTATATGATGTACACGTTGAATGTCTGTCGATCAATAGTCTACATTAACAAGCATAAATGTTGTCTGTGGAGGTTGGTCGAAGCCCTGGCAGACAGGCAGGTAGGCAGGGCTGTAGAGTTGCTGTTGTGAACCTGTTCATGACCCATCAATTCAGCACATCTCAATTCCCAGTCCTGCTGCCCTCCATCATGCATGTAGCAGCCTGGAGTTCTGACCTGTTAGCCTCTCGCCAAGAATACGAGCATAACCTGTTCACCTGTGTTTTAACCTGATAGCATCTAAAGTGCCCTGGTTTCCCCCATGTCATGTTTTTTCTGTGCGAATGAGTGTTGGTGAAGGCCTGAAAATAATTGATCAAGGTGGCTTTATAGGGTCTGCATAGGAACAGTCAGTGTAAATTTTACGTTCCTGTCTAGTAGTGACATGTACTGCATTTGATCACATTTAATACCTGAGCACAGACTTTCAGTGTGGAAAATGATTTCAGATTAAGAGAGTCGGCCAGTAGTTGCAGAGAAAGTTATCCACATTTTAAAAAAAAAGTCTTCTTTGTACATGTGTATGTAAATACTAAATGAACAAGGGTATGTATTATTGTGCTCCAACATGTACAACATGAGGATGAATTGAAGCCATATGAAAATGTACATGTTACGGTAAAGATGTAGAATCTTTGTCTGGGGGAGGGTATACGCCAAACAAGAACCTTGTCTTTCCATCAGAGCCCGTTCCAGTTAACTAGCATGTCAAATGTTACAGCTCAGCCCTGTTGTACATACTCATCATTGCTTGTGGTAGCAGAAGGGCATGACTCTGGCCCTGCGTATGAGCAGAGGACTGCCAGGTGTTAAGGCTTATCAGCATAATCAATATCACCTTACCCATTGTTACCATATCATGTCCAATGTTATACTTACATATGTATGTACCTCCATCTACGTCACTACAGGCCAACTATTATATTACCATGTTTTTATTGTTGTTTTCAAAGTTTATTATGCTGTTATTTCATTCAGACACTCATTGGTCATCAAGTGAGGCTTTTTTGAGTTTCTGTTTGAGATTTGTTGTTACAATGACCTGTATGAAGTGGCGAGTGTTTTGTGGATGTCCTTTGTCCTGTTTACTACCTATCCACTCTCTGGAGATTTGCAATGCATGACCCTTTTGTGGTGGACAGTTGTTATTACTGTTTTAGGCTTCTGATGATGTGTATATAAACTATATGTAGAGTGGTGTTACATGTGCTAAACAAGATTACTTTTTCCCCAAAACAGTAATGTTCTTGAAGTATTTCTTTTCTTTCATAACAAATGCTTGTCTCTTGTAACGGAAGAATGAGTTCACTAGGGATCAAGATGATCCCAAGCATTTCTGGTCTAAGATTCAATCATACCGCAGTTTTTGTTACTTAGTATATATATATATTTACATGTAGAGCATTTAAGTATTTGGAGGCCCCAATCTCATTGGACTAGCCCTGTGACATTATTGAAGCTTGCCTTCTCTGAGTGACCTTATTGGTTGCTGTTTGTTCCATGAAGTATTCACTTATGTTTTAATTGAGATTTTTTAATCTTTTCTGGTGACTTAAAACAAAACATTGCTCATGATGGTTTGTCATTTTAAGTGACTAGGTTTTTTGTTGTGTTTTTTTTTTTTGCGCTTACTTGGTTTGTCAACATAGAACACCAGACATGTCCTTTGTCCAAATCTTTCTTAAGCATTATGCATGTTGTACTGTCTGGAAACCAAGGAGCATGCCCTTAGCAACAATGTTTTGTTTTGTTTTTCTAACTTTTTGCCATGATTGCCTTATGTTAACCAAGAACATTTTATTAATATTACATTGATTTTTTTTTAACACTGGTGGTTATTTTACAATTTGTATTTTAGACCCTTGACATTTTGTTGTGTATGAGATTATGAAGTGTGCATATTTACTTCCCTATTCCCATTCCATGTACCTCATGATATTTCAATAGAGTCCTTTTTTTTTTTTTCTACCATAATGATGAGGTCGGCCTTTTTCTGACCTTTGTAGGAGCTGACTGAGCCTGCATATCCTGTATATCTGCGGCTAATTTACCCACTGATCTGTTCTATATGATATTTGAATGGCTACAGCTGTCACACCAGCGGGCACCATTTGAGTTCAGGGACATTGTAACTAGAGATTGTTTGGGTACCATTCTAGAGGACAGTCCATGTTGATGTGGTATCTGTGGTTGATGATCTTCTGTACTCTTGATATTCATGAATGTAGTATAATTCATCAAATCACCCGTCTCCTGCAGATATGTTGATTTTAAGTGATGTATATGTTATAATACAAGGAACTCCAGTGTACATGTAGTATATACTCTCTCCTCAGATATAATGAATCTGTTATCTCCAAAACCCTTACTCGGTCTTTGGAGTACTGACGACGAATGTATAAGGGATGACTTCACTTCAGGTGGAACGCTTTACATTAAAGTTACAACCAGGTGAACAGAAACTCACTTTTGCCGTGTAAGCGTTTGCTGTTTTTTTAATATCATTTTCCCCTTTTAACTGTAGGACTTTAGTCTAGAATTTTACAAGACAGTCAATTACATATATTTACCCTTCTACAAATTGCCTCTGTGGGTAGAGTTTTAGGTGTGTTTAGCTCCTATCAGCCAACCTGGACAGATCATCGTATGTATAGAGTGCCAGAGAGTTAGTCCAGCGTCTTCAGAGAAAATCTGTATATAGTATTACCTACTACTGTACGTACTATATGCAAACTAGCGTACGTGTACTAAGAGAAAGAAGGGCTGTAGCTGTGGAGTTCATTCTTGTTGATGCATTGTTACATATGGTGAACAGATCTGATACTCTGTTCATAACTACTTATATTTACATCACTATGTTAAGGATTCGGATACTTTTACACCGGCACTTAAGTGTAGCCCCTGTAATGGAGACTTTACTACACTGTTCAATAAACATTTTATATATTTTTGATATTATGGATTTGTGTTAATATTTTCATTCCTCAATCATCGGCTCATCAAACAATTCATACTATTTCTGCTATACAGTTTTCAAAGGGCATAATGTTACCTTCACCATACCTCACTTTTACTGTGGCAGTTTTAGTGATGTCGAAGGTTAGAATAGCTGAGTTTAAAGGTTTAGAAGATTTCCTATAAGTGTAAAATCTAGCTCTTCTATTTCGGAGTGTACAACTGTTATCTTCGCTTTCTATCGTGATCTGAGGTCAGTCAGTTAGTTTGGGTTGTGACATGAGCTTTGACATTAAATTTTCCGAGTTTGACACTCATTTGATGTGTTTTAGATGTCAAGTACATGGAAGCAGAGAAAATGTAGCCTTCTTTATGTTTTTTCCCACACGCCTTTTATGGCAGATATTTTTTACCCTTAAACCCAGACTTCGCTTTGTGGGTAACAAGTTCATACAAAATTTTCTTTTAGGAGTACTTTTTACGTAAAACACGAGTAGTGTAACTCCGGAAAGCGAGAACTTCATTGTGGCCCAGTATTTGGGCATTTTATTTTACCATCATCAGGAGAGCGATCAGAATGGACAAGCAACGGCATACATACATTGTACAGGGATCTGTGTTGTTACAGTAATTATTAAACATCAAAAACCGTGATCCTAGGTATGTTGTGAAGGGCATATAAGCAGGAATGACAGAAATAACAGAGAATCAAAATTATAAACCACATGCTAGATAACCTACTGACTAAAAAAGGATTAACAAAACTCGCCGGTAGTTAGGGAATGCTGGGATTGTCTCGGATGGGTCGGGGGGGGGGGGGGCGTATAGATATGGACAGGGTATCATTGACTTCACAGTCGGGTCGTTCAATAGCTCAGAGGTAATCACTATCGGAAAAAGACTAGCTCTTCTTAGGCTTTTAATCCACGATTTAAAACAGGCCTGTATCTGCGTATCCACAAAGTTTGAATAGGATATCTGACCAGTGATATGACTGGTCTATAACCTTTTGTGCTACTTAAAATAATATCGCATAGACAGGAGGATCAGTGTTATTGAGACAATCTGGTAGGCATAATAAATTTGCAAGGTTTCGAAATTCGGCACATTGAGATATTTGGTCAAATACTTCACTGTGCTTCAGATCACAGCTATGTGTTCCTTGATTCTAGAGAGGAGGCACCTCTCCGTTTTGCGTATGTATTCATCAGAACACCCTGAACATGAGAACTTGGATACAACAGAGCTTTTGAATTCTTCAGGGGTCAGATCTTTGGTGTTCAGGTAGAAGTTGGATTTGGTAGTTTACCAGAGAAAGACAAACGTAACAGGTTTGTCCAAGAGGTTGCGTCTTTTAGATATACACTTTCTTGCGAGGCACTTTTTCGTGAGCTTTTCTTCAAATGGTCTATTCATAGACTCAAATTTTGGCGTAAATTTATCAATCTGGCGTTTACCTGAATGTTTTGAGTAGCCATTCCAGGGGAGGAATAGGGCAATTTTATTTAATTTGGCGGTGAAGGTTGTTTGATCTGAGCATATTTTGAAAGCCCTCGACACAAGAGGTCTGACGCAGGCCACCTTTCTACACCATGGTTCACAACTATCAAAGTGAACATACTGACCAGTGTTGGTAGGTTTCCTGCACACAGTTGTGGAGAAGGAGCCTAATGAAGCGTCTGAACAATGAACAGGATTATCGTCTGCAAATTCTTCCTTCGTGGAAACAATCGATCTGTGGTAGGATATGATCTCCTGGATCTTACTGAAATCCTCTGGTTTAGCGAGGACTAATGTATCATTTACATATCTAACGTAAAATTTGATAAGACCTTCGGCATTAAGTTTGTCATTCATCTGTTTTTCCAGTTCAGTAAGAATAATATTAGCAAGGACAGGGCCAAGTGAGGAACCCATTGCTACACCATTAGTTTGTAGGTAGAGATCTTGATTGGCTGAATAAGGTGTCCTTGTGCAGGTTTCCTCGATGAGCTTCTTCAAAGTACTTTCTTCAGTTTAGTTGTCATCAGATTTTCCTTGTAGAATCTGTTTGTAATGATATCAATGATATAATGATATCTGTTATTAAGAGGCACATTGGTGAACTGAGACTGTACATCAAAGGAAATGAATCTGTATCCAGTGTCAGGCAGTTCCCGTGGAATATTATGAATTCTGTTGACAGCACCGAAAGAGTCTGTACGGTGTTGAGTCAGTATGGGATTGTTACTTAATTTGCTTAACTTGTCATCAGAAAAATTTGAACAGAGAGTCATAATAAGCAGTCCATTTCATCAGCACAGCACCACTTTCCTTGTCCCCGGTTTCAGTATGGCGTACTTTCGTTTCATTTCTTTAAGTTCCTTAATTCTTCAGGAATCGGTTCGGAGTCGTTTGTTCTCAAAGCTTAGAAAGTTAACGGCCATGGCTGTCTAATGTAGCTGGACGAAGGAACGCTGCTGGGTCGGAGTTGTTTCCAGGTATTTTCAGCGACGACGGTCATGTCTGAGTCCTTAGGTTGTGTTGCAAGGCCAAATTTTAATCCATATCGCAATAATGATGTTTGTTGAGCCGTAAGAATATCTCCAGTCAGATTAGTAATACCCGTATTGGGGTTATCGGAACATCCAGTTACTAGAGAGTACTGTTGCATCAGGTTCTTTATCTTCTTTTGGTGACGTTTCTTGATGTTTTCCATCAGGCGGTCGACATTAGATGTAACATGGTTTTTGACAGCTTGAGATTTAAGACACCTACCAGATCCAAGGTTCCGTTCATGTATGGGTAGTTGTCGTTTCAGTATCTTTAGTTCTTCATGTTTGTCACGAATAGCTTCTTTGAGTAATCGTCTGTGGTAGCTGGATCGTAGCTTGAAGTGCTTGGTCAGTAGGTTTTTCCATCTTACAAATTTAAGTAGAGGTTTCGGTCTCGACAGAAGTTCAGGAAGCTTATGTCCAGCTCAGCAAGTGCGTTTTAAAATGAAGGAAAGCCATTTTAAGATAAAAGGTTTGTGCAATTCAGACTTGCATTTATGGGAAATGTGACGACTTTTCGCCGGACATTTTAGAAAACAAGATTTTCATGAAAAATCATGAAATTTCTAGGCAATGGTGGCAAGACTGATCCTGTTTTAGAATTTTGTAGCTGTTGTATGACACTTCAGCTCAAGAAGGTTTAATATTTCATGAGCACGGCGGAAATTACTATCCGTAGTTTTATTTCTTTGATTTTCTATATTAAAGTTAATGTAATGCAAGTCAAGTGCAATCGCCAAAACAGCAATGATGGATTCAAGTGGGATTTCAATTGTAGAAACTTAAACCGCACGATAGGATTTGTCAGAAAATGTTAGTTTCTGTTTACATGTACAAATATTGGCTTGTGTAACTGAAAGCATGCATGCTGTTTGGAGGATTTGCTGTATTTTCTATATGACTTTTGAAAGCATATTGGTGAACGAAGAGGGTGTTTGACTAGATCAGATAAGAGTCCATTTGTCGACAGTGGGTTTCTTTCTGGTTGTCTCAAGCGGAAAGTGTTGCGAGGTCATTCACTTTCCCAATTTGGTGCCATTACACTCCTGTCGCCGTTGTGGCTTGTAATATACATGGACCTATCTTTATGTGAACGGTGGATATATACTGCCGTGAACGATAAAATATACTTCTAGAATACCATCTATTGTGGATAAAACATCAGGATTTAGGAAATGTTCACTCTGTTTGACTGATGAAGAATAATGGTGAGAGATTTGATGCTATATTTACACAAAACCAAGGTGGAGTGGAAATCTAATGACATCTGATACCAGGACATTGGGGCTATTATATTTCTTATTTTTATCAAAACTGCTCGGTTATACGTTGCAATATTACAAAAACCATCAAGCCTTTCCATATTTGCACCTGAACCGGTATGTGGATAAGTGTGCAGAACCTTGCCAACCTGACACCACGTGCGTCACTATGACGTTATGCACATGATACACTTTCTCAGGAATCGGGTTTCCGCGGAGAAATCTGTCACAAGGTCGTTCGGGAGCTTTTTGCTGTTGTTGTTGTTGTTGCTGCTGCTGTTGTTGTTACTGTTGTTGCAAAAGAAACACTGGGGTGATTTTTTTTATTTGCACGCTTGCAAACGGTATGCCTACTTATACTTCAGCATAAAAGCCTTTCATATTTACCATATTTGCTAATGTCGGTTTATATACGTAGTAAGATTAAATAGAAGTAGAACCTTCTGGCGATTTATGTTGCTAGATTTGTATTCTTGAAAGAAGGGAGAAAACAAAAAAATGCAAAAAGGGTCTGTATTTTTCTTTGGGGAGGGGAAGGGAGGCCAAACTGTGCTTCAGCCATGATGCTAGGAGGGGTCTATTTTTTTTTACCTAATGCTGATTAAGGCGTGGTGCATTTACATGAACGTTGGAGTAAAACCCTCCGACAAAATGCCAGATTTCATTGGCCACGTGTTACCATTTGTCCGCTATCAAACATTCGTCGTTGCTCCAGTTTTTTCTTTTCTCTATACTGTGGCCTTTTCATGTATTCCTGCATAAACCAGGATTCTGCTGGAGGACAGCATCCTCGAGGCCTGGTCCATTTGCATCATTTTCATGTTATTGTTTATTAAATGTGATGACAACACAATGTTTTGAGTTATCTTAGACAAGTGGTCTCTAATACATTGCAACTAAAATCACGGCGTTTTGTACTTATTTCAGCTCAAGTCATGATGGGAGAGGGATGTGTGTAAATTGTGGCTGTTCATGCATTTGTATGAACAGTTACGATAAAAGCTTAACTGGGGTAAATTGACAAGAGGTCGGGCTTCACCGGATACGTGTGACCATTTGCCAGCTACCACTCTGTCGTCGCTTCTCGAGTTTTACTCTCTATGCTGTAGTATTTTATACTATAGTAGGAAGGCCAACCGTGGAAAACTATTTATAAAAATGTGTACTATTTATTCGAGATATTTTTAGCTAGAAAAATTCAGCTAAATGTTCAGATTTCGCTGAAAACAAAATTATGACATATTGCGAAAATCATTATACCGAAATATTGCCCCAATAGTCATTACGATCAGAACTGTATTCTCCACGATAAAAACTAATTAGTACATATATTTTACCTACAGTTTTCCATGGTTTCAAGATGTTATTTCATTTTTTTCTATCCTCCTATTTTAATTTATTACATCTCTGTTGCAATATAGATGCGTTACGTGGAACAAGAAGAAATAATTCCACATATCGTCAGCTGACTGACCGAATTCCAACAACGAGATAGAAACATATATGGAATCCTGTAAATCGGTGATACACTGATGTATAGTCTTCCCTGTGCCTCGAGCAGTCTGTCTCGTGTTTGTCTACATGCCTGCCAGGCACATTGCCTTTCTGTGATATATGGCCGTTGTACATTAATCAGTTAGTGTAGAATTCTCTGTGAATACGTCATGCCTTCATACAGGACAATGTTTTGGGTGAGGTGCTGTGTTTTATGTGAGGATGGATTTCCTTTTTCTGGACGTTTCACTTTGGTCTCGCAACATTAGCCCATCGCCGACAATCTGTCCAAAGACATCTGCATATTGTTTCCGATCGCCATGTTCGTCTGCTTCGCCACAGGATGTTTTATAAGTGCCAGTTACGTTCCTTCCCAATAGTCATACAATCACTCAGATGTTGCCACATTTCTTGCCAATACAGTCAAACACCTACTCAGACGTTGCCACATTTTTCCCAATACAGTCATACACCTACTCAGACGTTGTCGTATTTCTTCCCAATACAGTCATACACCTACTCAGACGTTGCCACATTTCTTCCCAATACAGTCATACATTAACTCAGATGTTGCCACATTTCTTGCCAATACAGTCATACACCCACTCAGACGTTGCCACATTTCTTGCCATTAGCCATACATCCACTCAGACGTTGCAACATTTCTTGGCAATACAATCATACACTTACTCAGACGTTGCCACATTTCTTCCCAATACAGTCATACATTCACTCAGACGCTGCCACATTTCTTGTCAATACAGTCATACACTAACTCAGCCGTTGTCACATTTCGTGCCAATACAGTCATACACTACCGCAGCCGTTGCCACATTTCCTCCCAATACATCCATACACTCACTCAGTCGTTGCCACGTTTCGTCCCAATACAGGCATACAATCACTTAGCCGTTGTCAAATTTCGTGCCAATACAGTCACGCTATACCCAAATAATTTCACTAGCCGTCTCCATCTAGCTTAAGGCCGACTGTAGAGTCATAAGGTGATTGTCGAGACGAACCGTGGAATTCAGTTAGTCGAATGAAAATGTGTCAAGCACTGTTTCACGCTATTGTAGTGTTGGACAAATTACACCGCCTGAGTTATTTATTTCATTGAAGTTAAACGCCGTGAGCAAGAAGACTAGACTAGTCATACCTCCTCTGAATAAATGCACACTTCACACTGGTGTCGGCACCGTCTACTGTCACGCTTCGTCCAAATACAGTCGCTCTTTACTCTGGTGTCACCTCAAGCCGTTACCATGCTTACTCTTAACAAAGTAGGAATTATACTTAATGGGACCGGACAATCACGTGTCCTCCGAATATAAGAACAATTAAATCTGGTATTGCTATTAACCTTTGTTTCCTCCCATTAACGTTACACTGGCTTCTCCATGTCATTCAGATGTTACAATGATTTCTTACAGTTTCGAGTCAGTAGACTGAGAATTGATTATGTCAGACTGTTTTAATTTGAAAGCCGAAATTGATAGACATTTTGCCGGTATTCTCCACACATAAGTCGCTTTGTTTTATCGAGGCGTACCAATGACTCCTACAGATGCTCTTTACTTCGGTACCGCCGGCTCTCAGCACACGCTGTCATATTTCTCTTTTATTTCTACTTTTATCGGATGTCGAATATATTTCAAACTGGATGTGGCCGTGCTTCTTCTGGTTTGCCTCACAAATTAACTTAATTGGCAACGTCAGCTTATTTTCTGACGATGCCATGTTTCACGAAGGCACTGCCACACGTCCTCCAAGTATTAACATTTTTCTATGCATTCACGCATTTTCACATTTTACCTTGAATCCACCACGTTTCTTGTTGGTGGTGTTATGATGAAAGCAGATTTACAAGGCCGTCAGCTTTCTCCTGGTGCTTCCATATTTTACACTGGCACCACCCCCATACATTCAGACAATTGCATATTCCACCAAGGCGTCATCATCTTTCCCCTGGGAACCTTTACCTTTAAGCTCTGTTCCTACCACCTTTCCGTCGTGCGATGGCATGTTTACTGACATGCGTAGCCAACCTTTCTCCAGGCATCTTTACATTTACCTTAGTTCCGCCACCTTTCCTGCAAACGATGTCCTGTGTACCTAGGCGTCCCCATTCTTTCTCTGGGTTGCCTCACATTTTGTCTCGGAATCGCAATGTTACCTTAAGACTATATCCTGTGTACCTAGTGGTCCCCTTACATTCTCTGGGTTCCCTCTCATTTTGCTTTTGTATCGCCATCATACCACAAGACGATGTCATGTTTGATGATTCTGTGGGTACTTTCACATTTTATGTTGGTGACTCATCTTACCAAATGTCATCGCCCTATAGTACCCTACGCGTCAAAATGCATCCCTCGGTGTAGCCAGACATTTAATCTAACATTCTGCTACCTTATCTTAAGACCATGCCATGTTTCTTCAAAGGCGTCATCATGCATCCTCCAAGATATCTTCGCTTGTAACCTTCGTTCTTCGTCCGCTGAAGGGATGCCCTGTTTCATCAAAGTGTCCAGATCGCAGAAACAAGATATGAGTGACAACTCAGTGGACGCATGGCGACGTTGCTCGGGGAAAGCATGATGCCGCTGTGGCCAAATACGGCAACGTTTAAAGGCAAGAAGCTTCCTGCAATAAAATGCGAAGGCTCCCAAGCTAAGCATAGTCACATATTCACAAAATATATGGCATTGTTGACGATAAGATGGGTTCGCCGATATAAAATATGAGGCTACCCAGAAGGGGCAAAATGTACACTTTCTGTCTAGAGATGAGATAACGGTAGCAATATGAAAAGAGTAACCTTGGTAAATTGTGGCATCGACTGAAAGTAAGATGGCGATAGAAAGATAATATGCGAGGCAACCCAACGGACGCCTTGTGAAGCATTGGCAACGCATAGCATCATAAAGAGAAGCTGGCACCTGTAGAAAGCTTGATGGCACCTTGGCGAGTAATGGTATCGCCTTTTGGAAATACTCTATGCAGAGGATCTGTGAATACGATTTTTGCGTCACGAAATGTCCCGGTGGTGAGTCATTTAGCCTTTATCTCGACAACTTACCTTCAAACAATGACGCGTTTACCAAGGCGTCATCAGTCACCAGTACCGCAAAACGTACTATGCCACGATTCACCATGGCGTCACCGTTTTCTCTCCAGGTATCTTAATATATTACCTTGAGACCTGGCGATGCCATGAATTTTGCGCCAGTGCGTTGCGTTCCATGCTGATACCGTGAAAGCTTGTCTTGTATACAGTGATCCCCAAGTTCAAGGTGTTGTCACTTTCCTTCAATATGCTATTTAACCAATTCATCTAAATGCATTGCAAGACACAAACTAATTTTGTTCTATAGGAAACCAGTTTCAGTTGAACACAAACCAGTTTCACTTCAACGTTTTTATTTGTGCTTAATATTTTACTTCATTTGTCTCCTCGGTGGTATCACGTTCGGGTTTGAATTTTTCTTGAAACAAATTTATACGAGCGAGCCCGAGAGTAAGCCAGCGCGAGTTGCGAACTCAGAGCGATGGCATTGGTTAGAGGCATCTGGGTCCATACGCTACATTAGCGCGCTAACCCCCTGGGCCACGGACATTACGACGCATTCCAAATAAATTCTTTTAGTTCTTGAAAATTCATGTGTGCTCAATAGCCTTGCGCTGTTGCGCGATTGATTCATTAATAGTTGCTTAGTTCCATACCAGAGAGGTCTTTATTAACTTATACGATTTCTGTAAGCTATTTCGGTGCAGGCAAGCGTTGACTTTTGGCCAAATACCGATGAACTTACCCACATGTGACGTACAGACTTGCCCGTCACATTGATGAAAGATAAATGATCTACATGGGGCTCGCGGTTATGTAGAACTCGCGCACCTTACTCTGTGAGCGACATTGCGTAGAAGGAACATCAAAATCAAACCAGATCGGACAAGTTTATCTTAATAAAACAATGGAAATATATAATTAAAACCTCTTCGGGTATGTCTTAAATTTATTTCATGGAAATCGTTTTTTTTTTCCATGGTAAGTCATACTTATTGTCACGTGATGAAACTTTGTATGATTTATTTATTTTTCTGATTGGTGCTTTACGCCCTACTCAAGAATGTTTCACTTATATGACCGCGTTCCTTCCCTGCCATTCTTGGCAATTTCTGCCAGCAACCTGCCAGCGGGTGGTCGTAGGTTTCCCCAACCTCTGTCGGGTTTCCTCCCACCGTAATGCTGGCCGTATAAGTAAAATGTTCTTGAGTACGGTGTAAAACACCAATCACATAACTAAATATACAACCGAAACCAACAATATGGCGGGAAGAATCCAGTCAGAGCCCAGGGGAAACTCGCGACCATCCGCAGGTTGCTGGGCGATCGCAATGGTGAGAGGCACCCAGGTCATGACGCTGCACTAGCGCACCAATCCCCTCGACCACAGAGGCTCCAAACTTTGTATGAGACGAATAATTTTCGATGTGACATTTTTTAATAACAGTATAGTTTGCACTCGTTAAAGTAATATCGGTGGTTCCCAAGGGGGAAGCACTGGTTTGCGAGGAGGGAGATGTGCAGAACATTATACTGGCCATTTTCTCCGGAATATCCTCATCGATTGAAGCTGTTTTCTAAATTAATTCAGTGCGGTGTCATAAGCAGGGCTATCGCCTCATTTGCCACAGTTTTTATCCCTGTGGCCCGCGTTGATCAAGTTTTAATAAAGTTGGTGGTGAGAGTAGAGGCACCCCAGAGCTGGGCATATCAGTCTCTGGGTAATGACGTGGCCCAGGCCCTGATGGCCGATGATAGACGGCTCTACCGTTTACCACTCACTCTTCCTCGGCAATTGCCGACAACTTCGATGAACACACCGAGCTCTACCATTAAACATCAAAGAAATTAACAGAAGCCAGTTTTTGCAGATATAAAATATATATGTAAACATATATATTTGTCACAAGATATATTTTTTGCGAAAGAGAAAATTATTTTTTGTCGGTTTTGCAACTAACAATATCCTCTTTTTTACAACACATCAAAAATCTAATGTTCAGTTTTCCTAAATGGCATGCCATGCAATAAAAAAACCTGTATGTAAGGTAACGGTGCTTACGAAAAATGAAAAACGGATATAACTTAGGTAAAGTGAATAATGCAATAATGCCGTAAACTGCAGGACCAGGAGAGCTTGTAAACTGGAAAGATGGGTGCGGACAACATGATATACCGGCAGACGGTTAGTACGTTAGACACGATGCAAACTGACACCCACATTCTATTACTGTACCATGTGTAGCGTGTATGTCCAGTCGGGGGGTGGGGCGACGAGGTGTCCGTAGCAGTAACCGGCATCGTAGATGCTGTTTGGGCTATTTGCTGGGGAACAACCAATAGCGACAAATAAGCGTTTTTCTCATTTCCCTGATTAAAGCTGTTTGGAAACTTGTGTTCAAACCCAATCTACAAAGTGAGTTTATCGCCATAAATTGTCCATTAGTCGTCTGATTACGTCCAGTTGAGAAGAGGTGCATGCTGAACCACAAGTCTGCCAGTCTGATGAGTGTGTCACGTGGTCGGCCAGACGATGCGGTTCAGAGCGCATGTCATATCATATCCTCAGCAAACCGAGTAGCTGATACACGGCAGGAGACTTAATAATGAAAGATATATTAGATATAGAATTCGGGTTCAGTGGTTATATTTTTACTTTTAGATATGCGTATTCTTGAGTGCAACACCATTAACAATGCATGCAAGAGGGCATGAATACTGCGTAAGAGTCAGTAGGAAAATGAACATCGCACGCTGATGCAAGAAGCTTGATTGGAATTCCAAGCTTGACAGAAGATTATAGATTCCGAAATTCAAAGGTGTCTGATCTCTTCCCAGTATCCCCTATTCCGATCATGGTCGAGCAAGCCCAATGACCCAAAAGCCTCCCACCAATGCGGTTGCTGTGAGTTCAAGACCAGCTCATACTGCCTTCCTCTCCGGCCGTACGAGGGAGGGCCTGCCAGAAACCTGCGGATCGTCGTGAGTTTCCCTCGGGCTCTGCCTGGTTTCCTCCCACCATAATACAGCCCGCCGTCAGATAAGTAAAATATTCTTGAGTACGGCGTAAAACACCAATCAAATAAATAAATAAATAAGTCAGCAAGCCAGCATTAGACGTTGTTGTCGTTGGGCCTCCCTTAGTCAGCATCTACTCATTGTATGTTGTATTAATATATTTATAAGATGCCGTTTGAGAAGCAAATGTCATTATTAGCCTATAAGGAGATTTTTTAAACAGCGAGGTTATCAGGGTGAAGCCATTGCCGGTCCATCTCCCGGCCGCTTGTAGCCTCATCTAGGTTAATTACGATCCCACCATTTCACTGGCCACGATCCGCGTTGGCAACAAGGATTTATCTTCTCGGGCCACCCTCGGGTAGTTCTGCCAGTAGTTCATTGGTGGTATTGGACATAATCGCATTCTAAGACACCGATTTCAAAATAGGCTTTTAAGTGACCCAATTTCTAACGAATGACTTTCTTGATGGTTGCTAACTGGCCCTCTGTAAACCATTTTCCACGCGCGTCATCGATTCTATATATGGCACTGACACGAAATTCCTAGGGCATATCCCAAAGTTGAATCGAAGGGATATGTCCTTTGTGTTCGCTTTCTTTCGCTTGAAGGCTTTCTGTAGATTGGATTACACAATTCTTGGTCATAATCGACATAGGTTGATAGTACACTTACGCATGTACAGGGCAGATCTTCTTGAAATTTTTCCGATTTCTTCCAGTCTGCAATCCCTATAGTCTTCGGCGTGAATTATTTTAACGTCTTGACGATCCATGCACTTCAGAATGGTGCTTTCGGAGTAGCAAGATAAAGCCGTATGCTACGAAAAAAACATGCTCACAATCTCAATGAAAGCTCAGAGTAAAAATCTTTGACTTAGTATTGTACATATTTGATTTCTCATCGCACTAAACTTGACTACCAATGACCGCAAATGTGAGATGATTTCATGCTGGTACCTCATTTGAGTACCGCTGGTCCTAAATGTGAGATAATTTCATCCTAGTAACACACTTGATTACCACTGGCCCCAAACCTGAGGAGATTTCATCCTAGTACCTCACTTGACTACCACTGGCCCCAAATCTGAGGAGATTTCATCCTAGTACCTCACTTGACTACCACTGGCCCCAAACCTGAGGAGATTTCATCCTAGTACCTCACTAGGCTGTGTGAAATGATTTCTTCCATGTCTCTCATAAACAACAATAAGAGGACACAAGATGTTTATTCCAATGATCAACGGTGTTAACAAGCATTTTCGACTTGCTGGGGGAAGGGAGGTACGCTCCTAGGCAGATGGGCTCCAATAATAATGCTGGCCGCCGTCGTATAAGTGCATGAAATATTCTTGAGTGTGGCGTAAACGACCATTAAATAAATAGATATTTTTCAAAGGGAATCTGTTTTTTACTAATATTAATTTTTTTCCTGGTGTTGCATGTATCAAGGAAACTGCTCCAGGCCATGCGCAACCTAGATATCCAGTCTTCTGAATCTTTAGTCCTACGTAAACCATTTGTTCTGTAATTATTCCGACTGGATGGTCGAATGTCTGTGTGAGTGCCTCCTGAAACTCGCAACACACATGCTCGTCCTCACGTGCATATCCTACGTCTCGCGTGATTACCCACCGTCTAACGTGAAAACCCAACGTCTCACGTTAAAACCCAACGTCTCGCTTGAACGCCGGATGCCTCATGTAGCCTTATCCGGTACCCAGAAGGTATATGAAGGTACACAGGGGATACAGAAACGAATCCCCACGTCAACCGTCCACCTCGGAGCTGCATGTGGGAGCGAGAGGCAATGTTTGTGCATAAGAGGAGGGGTCGTGGGAATGGTCAGTCCCCGCAAACACGCGGCTTGCAGACAATTGGCCCCTGGTGTGGAGGACTGGTCAGCTTTGGCAAGTGGCAACAGAAATAATGACCAATAAGCCTTAATGCTTCCCCCGGTTAACCCGCTTGTAGCTCGATACATGTCCGGTAATCAATCGTTATGCTCTGACTGGTTTGGTCAGTATCCAGGATTGGCCAGATTGTAGGCCTACGGCCGTTAATCTAGACTGACTGGTTAACTTAGCCACTCCCAGACCTGTAGGCCGCTTATTAATATGGGTGTGACCATATCCCATTAGACTGCACAGCTTTACTTTGCCGAACACATAGCGCGAGCGTTCTGTGCGCTTATATGCGATAGCCATCTTGTCTCATATTTCATTCCTCTTGTATTTCATACCTGTAGAACCTTACGGCTTAATTGTATGGACGATGGGTTTGTGGCCAGAAGAAAATGCAACGTTTGATGCTGTATTTGTTCTAATACAAGTTAAAACACGCTTGCATGTGGTAAAGCAGGTCGAGGCGAGCTGTACTGTTGCCGTTGTGAGCAGCAGTTCGTCATTCTGGCAGAAATGCCGGTATGTAGCTCCGGAATTTAATCATATACCACATATGCCCATTGCTGACAGCGTCATTACGTATATTACTCGAATAGCATGGTCGTTCGCATGTACCACCAATCAATCCTTGGATTCTCATCATATAATTAACGTATGAATGAAATATCCAGTTACTGTCTAATAACTTCATTTTAATAAAAGTGCTGGACCCAGAAAGGTTATGTTGACCTTAGCTAAGGATTCCATGCAGATGCTGGTCTCAATATTAGTGGTATGGTTAACAGTAGAGGACAGGGACGGGTTGGCCCCAGAGCTTCTGATCCTTGTCTATCAGTCACTACGACACACGACGTGTTCTATCCCAACCTTGGGCGCGAAATTGTCGAGATTCCCTCGATCGCTTCTGCTGCACCCGGGGCCTTGATCAACAATGCCCGCATACGCTTGTGGGGTAAACTTACATGAAGATCGGTACATCTGCTTGCCATATTCGGCCTGTTACGAATATGGCAAGCAGATGTCAACCAAAGTACCACACGTGGTAAAGTTTCTCAATTACTTGCCATAGGCCAGGTTTATTATTTTGAGTTCTTTGATTTTCCCCATTCATAACAACTGATCGACGTGCAAGCTGTATAAGTGAAAAGTACGCCAACTTACGTTAAAAACATATTAAATAAATAAATAAAATCTATGCAATTGTGAATTAATTGCGGTTTCGTACATTAACACACAAGGGGGATAACTCTAAATGTACATGAAGTAAAATTACTACTAATGAACTTTGGTCGTCACATAACATTTCAACCGACTAATGCTGTGGAATGCCCAACCTCATAGGTAAACGTTGTACAATGCTTGGTTATACCGACCTTGCCACACACTTGCTCTACATTGTTCCATCATCATGGCCAGTTATTGCTGAGCGATGCTCAGAGACACAGATCTTTGCTGTAGAACACCGGGATGTTGAGAACACTCATAATCACATGGGCCTTTGTTCTCCGGCGCCGCAGTACACTGATCTATGGGGCCTACTCTTCAGTGCCCATTCACATCGGCCCTTGCTCTACATTACCGGGGCATACTGATCTATAGGGCCTACCCTATAGTTTTGGGGTCTTGAGCCATGTAACTATTATCCTAGCAAATTAAATAGAGGGTCAAGAGGCCAATCAGGCTCTCACAGAAGCACCTTGTTGCTAAAATTATGATAGGAAAAACAGCGTAAAAGCATATTTATTTGTCCTTTCAGTGGAAAGAAATCAGCGGAATTGTACTACCCTGGCTCTATAGGCGATTGTCCAGGGGTGGCATTGGTCCCGGTGGCTCTGGCCTTTCACTGGTGACACGCTGTCGGCAATATTTGGTAGAATTATCCATGGTGGATGGCCGGAATAAACTGTCCTTTCGGCAACATATATATAGTGTGGGGTCGTCGGCAAAAGTGATATCCCGAATAAATATGCAAGGATTCAGGGGCCACCCAGGCCCCGGAAGCTCCTGCTTTTCAGATCAGTGGTGATGCGTTTTAAGGGCTATTTGGTTACAAGCATTATACTTCATAGAAGGCCCGGATGACTCGTCCTATCGACGGCACATCATATGAAGCTCATATCACGGTCAGGTACATAGTCAAGGGTTCCGCAGCTGCCTATATGACCCGGAATATTTGGTCTTTCAGAAAACCGGAGACGCGTTTCAAACAATGTTTGGTTGTTCAAATTTTGACAGGTTACCGAAAATGTAACTTATATTCATTTCAGCTAACATATTATGATTTGCTGCCCAGCTTCGGGAGGGGAGGCCTACCAGGAAGCGCTGGCCTTTCAGAAACCGCGCGGAGACATGTTTTAGACAATTCATAGTTGAATAAATTATATATAGTAAGCCGGGATAAATATAATATCATTTGTCCTGTTCATATTATCAATATTTGTATTACCGGTACTTTCAACTTTAACTTTCAAGGGAGCCTACCAAATTTCGATTTCCAGTATTTTGAACAAAACAGATTTATATAGGTCATACACACGTTGAACCATCACATGCGTGATCATTCGAGGGTGAAAAGCGAATCAAGGTCTCGAAATAGACATTCATTTAACAATAACCAATCACAATGAACCTTTCATGCATGCGGGTCTGTAATCGGAAAACAAATTTCCAAAACAAAACGTTTAAGATGGCTTATAAATGTCTGTTTATCGCGCTGACATTGCTTCCTGTCTGTTGCACCATACGTCACTCAATTAATCAATCAGTCAATGAATCAATCAATTCTGCCGGATAGATCTACGATCTTTTCACGATTGTATGTCGCCTGGAGAATCCGCCTGATTAGTGTTGACCTATTTCATATGCACGCCCCATGTCCTGATCGCCTAGTTAGCCTCATTGTTCGACCAATCGACCTTGGTACTGCAGCTTCCTGGACGATTGTTTGCCAGGCCCGCTAGTTTTACTTATCTGCGGAGCGTCTGTATATATCTCTGACAGTGAGGCGCCAGCAGTTCTCCGGGTCCCCTCCTTCCCCTTCTCTCAGCTCGCCAGCGCGCCTTCGGGCACCCCTGCTAAACTGACACATATCGATTATTCTTGAACTGGGGAAAAGTTCGCTGGAAAACAGCTTTTAAAAAAGCAGCGATAGAATCTGGTGAACGATCGGTAACCATTTAAGAGATACTGCTCTAACCGGCTAGATATTCATTAAAGCCCACTTGTCGGCGGCGAATATCAGTTGGGAAACCATGGTCTTGTCGGACATCTAACCTAGCCTTGGTCAATTAACTGGGGACAAATGGACAACAATCACAACCGTATGAAAAACGGTTCCCTGGAGGAAGACAGGGAGGAAGTAAAAGCCGTCGTGATTGGAGGACTTAAGCAATCCCCCTGAGCAGAACTGACTCCGAGGTCAAATCTCGTGTATACGTAAAAGACCATTGCATGCGATTCATGAGCAACTCACTCTGACCTACATGCATTTCAAGCTTTTGAAATCTTGCAGTACTGTACTGCTCTCGTGATGGCTTAAACAAGCAGTTAACTGAAAACAATCCCTACAAGGGCCGTTGAGAAAATGATCTGGGCTCATAGGAATATTTTTTTCTGCTGTAATTTTTCCATAAAAGTATAGCGTCAACAAGAACTTATGAGAAAACATGCATTATTCTGGAACACTTAAATGTCTAGTTCTGCCTGGTTCCCCCTACCATAATGCTGGCTTCCACCGTCGTATAAGTGAAATCCTATCGTAATTTATTTGATTGTTGTTTAACACCACATTTGTCATTTACACACAATATTTATGGGTGGAGGAAAACAGGCTAAACCATCTAGAGAGGAGCTGGGGGAGATGTCGGAGAATGTGCAAATTCTGTGTCCAAGGGCGGAGGTGTAGCAGTGTGCTGGTCATTATTCTAGCCGATTTCAAAAGAATATATATGGAATATAATCCATGTATAAGATATATACTGTAGAATGTTTATTTTCGCTGTTTTGAGCAGTCTGTCTTGTGAGACAAGGCCTCTGTAGTCGGTGGATTGGAACACCCTTTCTGTATTGTGGGCAAAGAGTGGGAACAGCTGACATCGATCATTCACCCAAGGAAGTAGATCAGCCTAGATGGCTGCGTCGTCGACTGGGACAATCTCGCGTTCTAGCCACAGAAGAACTGTTTAAGCATATCGAAATAAACAGGTAATAGCTCATTAGTCTACTGTGTAGAATTGGAGGTTTTTATGGTTATACAATCATTGGTTAATTGCTCGGTTAAATAAAATACTGCGAGCCTCTGGCAGCCTACCAGATGTGCGCGGATGAAATGCCCCAGGAAGAACGGTTAGCGCTTTTGTCATTTTTCATGATGCCTAAGAGGTGGAAGCGGTTGAGCACGCGAACTCCCAACTGTTCTGATGAATTATTCAGCCGTTTGAAGGGGACGTCGGCTTACAATCCGCTGTCACCACTACCCCCTCCTTGGACACGTATTAGAACGACCTGTCACTGCAGCTTCTGTTCTTCTCTGCCACACCCAGTCCAGCTCCGTATCCAAATTGCTTCCTTACATTTTGACGTGCGTCGATGAGGAAAATGGTTACGGGGTAACGCGGAAAATTTGGCTCGTATCTGTATCATAAAGATATCTGAAAACATTGCCCAATAACGTGGTTATGCAGAGCTCACTTTGATATAGGCTAGTATATATAACAGTTGGCCAACGGAGGCTGAGCATATTTCTTGGGAAGGACATTTACCATAAAACACGAGACTGATTTCTCACATGTTAGGCACATACAACACTGTCAGCATGACATTGAATCCGATACCTGCTTTGAACCAAATCGTTTCCTACCTGCAAGTGTCGTTTGGATATGAAACTTTTAAAACAATTGCACAAATGGATTCACGAGTTTGAGGTAAGCATTCTATAACAGAATAGACCCTAAACTGCCTTCGCTCAGAGAGATATATACCATGGTAAAACAAAGTTAAGAAATCTGACAAAATCTCTCTGTACCGTCTTTTTCCGCTTGAGAGCTATTTCCAAAATTGTATGGAACATCTCGTCAAAATTGAAACCAAAACAGCACAGGGACCTCTGTGGCCTAGTGGTTAGCATGCTAATGCAGTACAATGACCCGGGTGCCTATCACCAATGAAGTCTCTGAGTTGAAGTCCAGCCCTGGTTGGCTTCCTCTCCGGCCATGCATGTAAGCTTCTGTCAGCAACCTGCGGATGGTGATGGGTTTCCTCTTGGCTTTGTCCGGCGTGCTCCCGCTAAAATACTGGCCGCCGCCGTATAAATGAAATATTCTTGAGTTTGGTGTCAAGTAACAATCAAATAAATAAATAAAGAATGTAGAACCTTCCCCTCTGAAGTCATTCGGGCCACGGTTGTGTAGTCTATTGTTTATGCCTGATGTAAGTGGTAACGTGGCATACTTACAGATCACAGTGACCAATCTGGCTTGGATCCTAATCGTCACTATACACCTGTAAAGATACCACATTTGGGGTAAGTAAATTTTTAAAAAGAAGGAAACGTTCTTTTCGATTGTAGCTAGAAGGAAAACCTTGCTGAAAGAGGTCTTCACTAAAATATTTATATAAGAATTTTTAAACCTGTTGTTGTGTAAGCATTTGTTCTGGATAACGTCCTGTCAAATTTCGTTCATTTACTATAAGTAAAGAATTCTACATAGTTCTCACATAGAATTCGAGAAACGATATTCTACAGAAGAATAATTTCATGTACACTACAAAGCTCTGTAGATGATAGAATAATCATTGTTCCCGGTGTAAACTCACCAGCATATTTATTGCGTGTGTAAGACTCTCATGATCAACCCTATATCAGTATATATTATGGTTCTGTTGTCATCAGCGGAGGAAAGGTGCCAGACCGTGTCTGAAGTAGTACGTGATAATTCTGGAGTAAGCAACTAAACCTTACCGAATATGTGTGTGTATTACAAGAAATGGTCCGATCCGCACGAATAAGTAAAGGCAGCACGCCAATGGCTATATAATTGAGACCAGACTCCCTCCAGAGCCTTCACAGCCTTAACATGTACAGCATATATCTATCCAACTGTTTCCGAACATGTAAATATACATAAACAGATATCATTGTACATAGGCCTACTATACTGAAACTGAGCTCCATTATACAAAAGTGCTTGGGAAAGATTAAGTCTGAAAGACAATAATCAGTACTTGCAAACATAACAGATGTGTTAATTTTAGTACGGCCAAACTGTATGGTGAGATATGAATTTTTCAAATTCATACAGTTAAAACAAACGGTAAGTTTGTTTGTTTTCTTTTTTTGTTTTTTTTTTTTGTTTTTTTGTTTTTTTGTTTTGCATTACATTATTAACGTCTCTAGTATATAAGTCAGGAATATTGCCAACCAAAACCTGCGTTTACTACGTCTCGTGCCGAAAAAGAACATCATACTTTATTGGTCCCGTGTCAATACTGATATGATTTGTTCGACGGCGGGGTTACATGACTGGAATACAGAGACTGAAGGCCAGGGATACATCTGTATCATGACAACAGCTCCTTCTTCTTATGATTAAACGTACAAGAGGTTGTGTCCATTCACACAGAAGTCGCACTCAATCTTGTCCTGCATTATATTCATCTGTTTGGTTCCAGTTGTTCCCTCGGCTGTCTAATTTGATGGTGACTAAAAATAAAATAGAAATGCTAACTCTCCCGATGTACGCGATAACTGTGTGGTCTTTAAACTGGTGTAAATCTTTAATGTATCCAGATAAGAAACCATCACAATATTCCAAATAAACCCAAGTAATTATAAATCGATTTTCACCTCGGCGCGATAACCTAATACAAAAAGCCTGTTTTCTGATATTTTCATATGAGTAATACAATTAAAGGCTGGGAACTTCCACCCGGCTTGACGCGTTATACAGAATGCCATGCAGACAAAGACATCCTGTATTGATACTCCTGTATTGTCTTCCATACAGAACTCTTTATACTGGGCATATTCACAGCCAAAATATGCGGCGATGGTCTTATATGAGCATTTTGAGAGGAAAGAGTTCCACATGAGGTCAGTGTAATAGTTTTTAGCTGTACTGGTCGAAGACCAGAAGAGGTTATGTACTAGCAAGATGTCCCTGCGTTTTTCAGCGAAACTTGGTTAAAGCAAGGACTACATGAAGATGCATAATTGATGTTACCGATTTTCAGTTTCGATGATCAGTTAACCTTCTGTCTGTTTGTTCATCCAGATTATGTCAGCATTTTCTAAATGCTACTACAGTCTTTTGTTCAAATTCAACAAAACTTGGAACAAGTGAATCAAGATACTTATTACGTCGTATTGGTTTTCAGTTTTGTTTGGTGTCCATTGTACGTTATTCATACATTTTGTAATTGACTCAGCGACAATTTTCTCCCTACCAGTAGAGCTACTGTCTCATCAGAGACGATTTTTTATCTGCTATACTTCTTGAAAAAATATTTTCTGCTGCTAGACAAAAGTATGTAAGTGGCCAATAATCATTTTCATTGATGGACAGGTACGTGCTTGCAATGACCAAGTGTTGCAGTCCAGACGGCTGGAAATATATTTTAAGATGTGCGTCTCTGGTAAAATGTATAGTGAATTGTGGATTTATGACCTTCGTTCTGAGGCTTCATCCTTTGTTGTTATACACAGCTGACTGACCCCAAACGGCCCCAAGTTAGTACACTTTGTGGTAGACCTTACAGAGAATTGATAGGCTCTGTGATTGATTAACTGACTGATTGGTGTTTATGGTGATCCAGTATATGTATCCTAGGCTGGGTGTATGTGTATACACACACACACACACACACACACACACACACACACACACACACATATATATATATATATATATATATATATATATATATATATATATATATATATATATATATAACGCGTTTCTGGAGAGATGTGGGCAATATTGACTCTGCTGGTATCTCAGTCATACCCCTGCGGACGGCACCTGTGCGTGATGAACGCCAGCTTTTCACAGATTCTCAAAGCTGCTGATAAATTATGCAAATCTCTAGAGAAATTACTGAGCTATTCTGAAAAGCCAAGCCCTAAGAAGGATATACCAGAAGAAAGATGGTAAATGGACCTCCTATGCAGGAACAATGGTTATATAGCCTTGCGGGAATGCATCCTTTCTAAATCGAGCTCCCGTTTAACGCCTTACTCTTTAGATTTCCATTGTCTTAAACCACACGAAAACATCTTGAAGTCGACTGTATATATTTGTTATCAGCAGAAAGTTCAGTTCAATCCAGTCCGTGGTTTTGGTATCGGCATAGCTTGGCCGTGATTGCTGCTCATCCCATCGTATTAGCCTGGGCTGACCGCCTAGTCTTCCTGTTACGTTCCTCCTCTCACTATAAAAACTCAGTCTGCATTATCGACTGTTTGTGCTAAGAAATGGCAAGTAGACAATACTTCATCAAACTTATATTTAGTGGACGTCGTCGAAAGTGTTGTCACACTTGTCCCCAAAAATAACTTCCCAACGCACTTTCATTTTGTTTCTCCATTCTATTGAGACATCTATGTCCTTCACAAGAATTCTACAGTTTTGCAACTCAATCGCTTACGGTTTTCCATCCTTGGAATCTAGCCTGTTCTTTACATGCTCTGCGCAAAGCAACCCTAGGCATTATCGCTTAACCCTATAGGCCTGTAGAAACGGTGATAACTCTCACCTTTCGGCCGCATCCCGCTACTTGACTTTTGCCATAATATCCACATTTATTCATTTTATTTTGTCTCCACACGTATTAACTGTAGTGCAGTTTGGTAAAACATGAATTGTGAAAGACATGAAAAAAGTGAAAGACAGTTCATGTTCTAAGTTAAATTTGCCAAAAAGGTTCGACAATATTATGTTTATCTCGGTATTTTTCTTACAGCGACTACGACAGCGGAAACTGACATCTGATCATGCTCCGCCGCCGAGCATGAAACGCTATTCTCTGGGCTGTGACGTAATTGTTCCAAGCCCTGAACACACTTTTCAAGTGAGACTGTAGTAAGCTGATAAGGTTGTGTTTGTAACTTAAGTATACATGACAATTTATAACCTGAAACGATCAAGAAACCTACTCCCACAACAACACAATGATCTGGAAATACTTAGCAATGTTGTTCATCCATGTACTTGTTAAAATTAAAACATATAACATTAAAACAGTGTGCTGCTCCTGTGTCATTACATGTTACATTGACAGACAACTCAGAACATTTACGTCACAGCCTATAAACAGCTCATATCTGCTGATTGGTCAATCCCTCATAAGCTTGAAGGCAGCGGCGCCTTCAGATCCCCAGTCGTCAGCACAATACGCCACACTTCAAGAGCAGGTAACTCAGCAACGAATTCAAACAATTTCAAACAGATTTTTACATTCAAGAGTGAATTTTATAATCTTTTTAATGAACAGTACCTCAGTCATCAGCTGTTTTTTTACTTTAAGTAAAGGTGGTTCGTTTTGGATAACAATTAAGCTCGCTAATCTATAGGTGAACAACCTGACGTTGCCTCAGTGTTTGCCGCTTTGTATCTCGGGAAAATGATGAATAACAAGGTTTCCATCTGACTTTGTCTATGTTTTTTGGCGCCATTGGATAAAAGACACCTGTGGATGAACCTTACATATAAGCCAGCTCATTCCAACATCGCTGCTCATGTAGTAACTACTTCTCTTTATCATGCAACCGAGCGTGTATTCTGTGTTGCTGTCAGGAAGCAGAGCACTTAGTATGGTTGATGAAATTCGTGTGCATCAAATCAGGTTCAGGATAATCATTGCAGAACCAGCCTTTTGTGATGACTATTGAAATACAGACGCTGAATTTGACAGATAGATTTGGTTTCTGGCTACCTTTCTGATGAACGTTTGACTTTTAGGAGAAAACATAAACTTTGCTTAAGCCTCGAGTGCTTGATTAACAACATATAGGCAATGCGGTCTACCAGTGATACGAGTGCAATTAATCAAATGAAAGAAGCCGTACGTGGGAGGGTCAGCGAGCAATCTGTGGATGGTCGTTGATTTCCCCCTAACTGTATGGTCACACACACCCACCCCCACCCCACCCCAACCCAAAACACAAATCATATAAATAAATAAATCAAATAAAAAGGAGAGTCGCGGGTTGTTTCTCTTCCATGTGATTTGCAGTATTCGGACAAAATGGAATTGTCATTTCGATATATATCTAGATTCTACTAACATGACATTTTACGAAGAAATTTTGAGTACATGGTGTGATCTATACCAGATTTTTTACCAAACCATATTAAAATATCCTGTATATAGCACACTGTATGAATTTTTCATTTCCCAAAGAGCTGAGTCCCTGATGTCTGTGTTTCATGCGTATGGCGGCACAAACGCGATGGTAGACCCTCCTAATCTGCAATAACATCGTTCCTTGTCCTGTAAAAGAAAAATAAAACAGACACGAGGTCCTGAAAAAATAGCACTGCTGTTTCAAAATTAATGCGCTTGTACTTTCTTTGCAACTGTAACAACTCTAACAAAAAAACACTTCCTCGGCAGAGTAGAGCTAATGGGTTTCTTTGTCCGCCTTCAAACTTCCTTTATCTTTAATATCATGAGAGATTTTTTGAAACAGATTCTCAATGCTTAAGAGTGTAGTGTCTTTCTCACGCATTGGAGATCGTTACTGTTTAACATTGCATCATAGCGTGGAGGTACAAATATGATTCTAACCATTATGTGGAATACAATGTACTTTTGGTATATAGTAGACATACAAGCCCATTTATATATCACATGAACAAGAGGGTAGGTTAGCAAATCGATACCTAGATTATCATGTATATATACGTGGCGACTACCATCTTACGTAAAGCACTTGAAGTGTCCATCAACCAAGAGGATGTGAGCCTCCCCGGACATTCGCATGCGGGAGTAGCGTGTCATTCGGGTCTGAGACTTGACAAAGGTGAACAGTTAAAAGTGTTTGAAATCTCCTTAGACAAGGTAGGCAATCGGCGATTTGCTGCGCTGGGTGACAGGGATTCTGCGCTGAATGAGTACCGCCGAGTATCACAAAGCACCGCCGGTACCGACTTATGCTGGTGACTTTGGAGTGAGGCAGGATGCGACCAGAAGCATTACACAGGAAGAGGTGATGAGTTCCAATTCGGACCCGCTCTGGATGTACAGCAGACTAACAGAGACGTTATTACCAGCGTGGTACCCACAGTGACGTCAATGCACTTCATTCTCTATGTTTAACGTAAGTAATGTTCGCTGGTTGAGATATAATCCGGTCCGCAGGGGACAGACTAACACGACACGTGGCCCCTGGGGACTCGCCCGGTTATTTCTGGAGTAAGGAGACTCTCTTTCTTGGCCCAGTCAGGCCAGGGCACCTCGCGCCGGAGAGCGCAATGACGGTATCACATCCAATAAGCCATTCACTACGCATTGTTCATCCTATTAAGTGCAATGTCATGTAGAGAAAGGTTTTGAGCTGCGCTCTGGGCCCCTGCTAGGGACTCTCAGGGTATGTCAGCGCGGAGAGGAGCTGACGCCAGTTTAGGCTGTTACGTGCCACACATGTATTAAAACATTCAGGATCAGACCCATGAAATGTCAAACTCGCTGGATCTGCCAAATAACTGCCTACATGCTAACTTGCGATCATTCACTGAAAAAGGCGAGAAATGATGCCAATAACGGACAGCCCCTGCAGTGTACCATTTTCCACGAACACAGCTAAAGTGTTTATTCTGTTTTATTAGTGTTTACTTCATGTATATACAACTTCATACATACGTCATGAACATATACATGTGTAATGGAGACGTGGAATTTTGGTTTTGAAGAAGTGGGCTTACATAAAACAAAAAACCGAATGATCAAAGTTTAATGATGCAGAATTACATTAATGTTGTTGTTCATTTTTGTCTTAAATAAATGAGCGCATTTAAATTTTAGTGTTGGCTAGTGTGGGCTTATGGGTATTGATTTCGTCACCATGGCTTTTACCCAACCGAAGGACATGACCGTAGTATACGCTATCCAGGCGTTCGACTCTTGTATAGAATGTTACATCTTCTCGACTATTACCAAGGCCGGCCACGAGACTAACACTACACTAGTGGCGTCTTCGATTGTTGTATAAATTGTCACAACTCTTCAGTTATTACTCAACCAAGGGACACAGCGGGGCGGGAGTAAGCTATCAGCGTCTTTGTTGAAAGGAATGCCACATCTCCTCTGTTATTAGTTACCCAGACTGACAGACACGTCAATCCTCCCACGACCGGCATTTTACCCACACTCAACATTGTGGTTGGGGTCGGGCACTAATTGGTTTTATGCGTTGTTCCTGTTACTATTGATGTACAAGATGTACAATTATTAATAAGAAGGATACATGTAACTTCTCCATTATAGCATCAGCCCATACATATGAAGTTTCTTCTACTTATTTTACGTTATAAAAAGCCAAGATGTGAACATAGATTCACAGAAATGTTTTATTTCATAAGATTGACTAAAATGACTTTACGACAATTCTATAAAATAGTATGTTGTTATTTTGTCACTAAAATGGTTCACAAAAAGTGATAAAATATATATATGTATATATATATATTCATTTATGTATACGTGAATAATTGTATATGTACCCAGGGATTAAACCCCACAAGATGGACAAAAAACCTGTGGAATACAGCGACTCTACAAACTAACAGCTAAACATCTTACAATAACAAACGCTGGAGTTGTGGCTGAGGTTGTAACCCTTACCGTGCTCCTCTGTACATCCCACTGTCATCAGCACACCACATTTACCCAAATATAACACCACGTAGATCAGCAATGACAACAATATACCCGCCTTTCAAAAATACCACTCTGACAAAGACAAATGACAAATGCTAATCAGAAACAATCTGGCACCATCTTGCCTCAACTTGCACCAAGGATGATGTAAGCTATGCACATTTATAGGAAACAACTTTTGATTCCATAGGAGTTATGAATTACTGCCTTTTTTTTTTTCAACAGACCGCTGCTTACATCACCAAATGCTAAGCTTGGCAGAGGTGATAAAAATACTGGCATTAACAAAATATAGATTTGGTGTTTGATGTGAACAGGGACCTGGTGTTTGCAAAAGCTGAGAATTTGGCCGAGGTAAGTTGTATGGGACTCTAAGCCTGTTAATCGGACCTGCCCAGCAGGAAACCACAGCAATCTGTTGGTATTACTTAATCTGTTCGGAGTAGTATATACCTGCAAACAGACTTTTCCCTGGTGACCAGAGAATCACCTGTGGCTTGGTAAATCTGTTCTAAAACAACTAACATCAGGTGCCACTTGTGCCTATGGTACCAGAAATATATACACTATCTTTACCATTAATATATACACATACAATCTGTCTTTGCTCACTACATGCCCTGATTTCATGAAAGAGAAGAGACACAAACACTACAGCACTACTTCAAGCATATATATATATATATATATATATATATATATATATATATATATATACATACATACATACATACATACATATACATATATACACACACACACACACTAAAATAATTGTGTTCATAGGATAGATCAAAAATAGCACTCATACAAGACCAACAAGACAGAGGGTGGACTAAAACTGAAAGTGAAACTAAGTCAACAGAGACAAGTTTCACTTATTATGTGTGGAATGGTCTACATCTAGAAGGCTCTCTGTAATTCAGCGGTGAGATTAAATATTGCCAGATGAACACTGAAACTGCACAGTTCTTTCATCGTTGTAGCAAAGAAATCTGTACGTTTATAACACTATACAATTTCAATTCCCATGCTATGAAAGTCTTCTTTTTCCTTTCTAGTTTTACGTACTTAAGTGATAATATCTGTGAGATACATTTCCAACTATGGTTTTTTTTCCCTAATATCAGTTATAACAATCTTAAAATTTATTTCATTGCACACGTTTAGGGAAGAAGTTGTCACAGGAAACATACAAAATATAGATGCCTAGGCTTAAGGACAGGCCTGAAACAATGAGTTATCCTTTCCCCTGCAATGGCGACTTGGGCCCTAGAGGACCGGCCACTGTTCTCCTGTAATACAGGAGTACTACGTAACCAGTCAGCCAGGGAATCATCAACCTACCTGCAGGAATGAGCAACAGATTTGCACAGCTTAGGCCAGAGTTATTTTAGATGAGAAAGGTTCCCCATTCATGCTTGAAAGCTTAATACAACAGATTGGCACTATAATTCACATAGAGTGTTGTCTGTGTCAATAACCACGTGTGAAACGTGCACGTAACAGATGCATCTCCTTATAAGCCACGGACTAAGGCTGGGATTAACATGAATTCAAGGCAGAAAAGAAACCAAGACAGGTAAAAAGTGTAGGATTACTTAGCTAAAGCCATCTCCCAGAGCCAAGCACCTTGTAAACTCAACAAACATTAATACTGTGCTTAATTTCTGTATATTACAAGTCCCATCTCGGATGACTACAAGGTCAGTCTGTATAAATCACTGACGAAGTTTACAAAAACAATTATACTGTTTGTATACAACATGGAAATATGTGCTAGCTCCACTCAAAAATATGTAACTGATGTGTAAGGTACATTCAGCAAAATGTAACTGTTGTGTTCCATTCAACAAAATATGACTGATGTGTCAGCTACATTCAACTGAATGTAACTGATGTGTAAGCTGCATTCAACTAAATGTAACTGATGTGAAAGCTACATTCAACTTTCATTATTTAAGCCACACATAATAAAATGTGACTGATGCATGATCTACATTCAATAAAATGTAACATGCATAAGCAATACTAAATAAAACATAACTGATGCGTAGCCTACATTTAACAAAATGTAACTGATGTGTAAGTTACGTTCAACAAGATGTCACTGATGCATAAGCTACATTTAACAAAATGTCATTGATGCATAAGCTAGAAACCAAAAAAATGTGGCTGATGCACCAGCTACAATTGAAAAAACATTCAACTGATGTTCAAGCTACACTAAACAAATTGTAACTGATGTATACACAACAGGCACATGGGCTTACAAATGTGTTGTGAGCATAAGTGTAGGAAATGTTGATAAATGGATCAAAACTAAAAAGAGTCTGAGGTATTTGTAACAGAGATCTTTGCTGATGAGAAAAGGAAATGCTTGAAAGTTTGAACAGCAGTCCATGGTGATCAAATGTGACACTTAACTGTGATCACACAAGTTAAGTGTGATACATCAGAGCCATTCTGAAAAATAACAGGGGTGTTTCCAGTGTGTCACATAAGATAACTGTGACACATCAGAGCTGGAGGTGTATCCAGCAATGCGAATAGTGACCATCATGTGTAAAGCCTCACTGCTGCAGACAATAACTAACACTTCTGAGTGCATGCCATGTCATACAGCTAGGATTAAAGCTCAAATGAAACTGAGGAAAGGTGCTTTCTTTTAATGCTTGGTGGTGACAGCCTTGTTCCCAGCTCCATACATGTACATGTACATGTACGTCTGTTAGAAGCTTCTGGAATCAAATACTTGAAATGCATGCACACACCTGGCATCTTGCATAGTTCTAAAACACAGACTCCAGAAAATGTCAATGCTGCAAAATGTCACTTTGGTCTTTTGATCATGATTATTCAGCACTACAACAACAAAACAAATGAAACCACCAAATACTCTAAAGGCTAGCATTAAAATCTTAATTAAATTTTCACTAACAATACTTGTTTTGGTGATGGAGAAAATAGACTGAATTGAGGAAAAGATGAGGTGATAACTTTCAATGTTTCTCATGGACAGTATTTCCCCCTGTATTTCAAACATGACTTATTTTGTGATTCAAGAGGTAGATTAAAAATGTCACAAAACTGTAAATGGGATTTACACAAGTTTTCAAAAGGTTAAAACGAAAAACAAAATTATATGCTCTCCGACTTAAAAATTTCATAAAGTACAAAAAAGATACCCCAAGTACATAATATTGTATACAATATTGGGATTAGCTAAGAATTCCTGCATTGCAGCTCAATCCACTCTATGTCCTAACCATTAAGTGTGATGCCATACTTGATGGCATGATGGATTATAGTATTACCAAGGTTCCAGCTAAAACACTGAAGAGGTCAAATCTGAAAACCTCATACAAAAGTCAAATCCACTGAAATACAACAAAGAAAAGAATCTAAACAGCAATGTAGTTCCCAAGAGTCTGTTCACTGTACATATATGTGAACAACAAAAAGCACTTCAAGATACCATGGCCCCAATAGCACCCCAAAACCCTAGAAGAGGGGTACATGTTAACGCAGTCCTCACATTATTCAGTAGTGGTAACACGTGGCAAGATTACGGACATCATTCACATAATTCAGTCAGAACCTTGGTCACACAACCTCCACCAGCCAAGTTCTGTTACATTCAAGTCATTTATTCCCAAAGGAGAAGCCAGAGATAGCAGCCACGGTATGATTGGTCAATGCGCTGAGAAAAGCATGGAGAATGAGTTAAGGGGAGTGAACTCTGACCGGTCTTGAGGTAGAATCATATGGCTGGGGGGTGGCGTGTAGCAGGGTCACAGAACACAGAGCTAGACAACAGCCTGTATACTAAAATAGTGGTGTCTTGCCCTGAGCAGCTTTGGAGGTGAAATCCTGACTGTAATCCTAAAATGAAGTCTGGGATGGTTTTATTGCAGGTAACATGAATTCTGGAGGGTGTGGCAGGCAATTACATGACAGATGAGGGCTTCACCTGAGTTCTCTCCCCTGATCACATGGACCTTTACCACAAACGACACAGTTCACAGTTTCAAGGCAGACATCACTGTTCCTGCGCTTCCTCTTCTATTTTTGGTATGTCGTAAATTTCAGCAAACAAAGGCTGAAGTTTTGTTCGATGCCACTGGGACTTGTACCAGTATAGCAGTTCACTGTGCTGAGTACCTAAGGTGCGTAGCTCAGGCAATTTCATGAGGGTCGTAGCAAACAGGTGCTCCTCTGTGGAGTGGTTTCTGCTGACCTGCAGCTTTAGGGCCTCTATCAACTTGTCCTGAATCTTCTCCACAGCTTTGGTATCGCACAAACCCTGTCGGTCTGCAGACAAAACATCATAAACAGTAAAACATCTCATCTATAAAACAGTGTCATGTCAAGACTGAATATTTCTGACAGTGATAACCTGGTGCACACTTCAAAAACCCTTAGTATGTTCATCTGCAAAAATGAATAACACACAAAGAAAACACAATGTAAAAAACCCGTCATCAAGGATTTTTTGAACTATTCCTTAAAACTGAAAATATGTTAACTGCAGGTTCCATTTGTTGTTCACTTGTGTCAACTGTCCACTCCAGTTTAGGCTTCGCGCTACCACCAGGATGCCTGTTTCACATATTAACGATCAGCACTCTGTTTGTCCTATGTACTGAAATATGCGGGTGGGAAATATAGGCCTGGTAAGATTAACACATTTGGGTTCTGGTCGCAAGACATGTATCAACTGGGACGTTCTTGGCATGCATGAAAATTGGTTGGTAGAACGCATTCTGAAATAAGTCAGACAGGTACATAGTGTATTGCAGGGCCAGACAAACAGGCTGTTGTATTACAGTTAGTAGAAGTTTCACCACAGCACTCTGGGCAGCTGTCAGTTTATATTTACCAAATTACCCCAAGGCAATGCAAACTGGCAAGATTTCTCCGTGTAGATGTCAGTTTTGTTCTAGCATTTCGTGCTGTACAGTTTACTTAAAGTCAGTTTTGTTTGGTCAAATCAAACTCACTGTTTAACCACTGACAATGCTTGTATTTATTTATTTATTTGATTGGTTTTTGCGCTGTACTCAAGAATATTTCACTTATATGACAGTGGTCAACATCACAGTGGGAGGAAACTAGGGACAATGCTTGTAAGATGTTTGTCACAGGGCACATGGACATATTGCCTGAACTAGTCCAGGGAGCACTCATTCTGCTGAAGGGTGATTTTGTTTCACAACTAGAGAAAGAAGGACATGCTGAATGTGTCCCACTCGTGGAATGTACGGGAAAATCCCATCTAGTCATTTCATACAGAGTCTTTGTTCTACAAAACTTTTCCATGCCTGATTTCTATGTTCAGCTTGCACAAATATACATTAAGCAGGTGCTTAAAACCATGTGACTGTTTTATGGTAAAAAAAATATATTTGTTTACAACTCAAAAACTGCCAATAACTCAATTTTCCAATTTTTCTCAAAACACCTGCAACAAAATTTCTTAAATTGTAGCTTAACGTTTTCCTCGATTAAATTGTGGCAAGTCTCTAAGAGGCATCTTTTTGTTACATGTCCATAAGGATCACTTCCCTCTTTCATCTCTGTCAGCAACACAGATTGGCTATAGCCAACTTTACAGCTAAAAATAATTGGCTAAGTATATCAGGTGACCAACAGGCCCAGAATAGTACCCTTAAAACTGACAAAATCAATGGTAACAAACCATCTCATGCTGAATTTTGTTTTTCTTTGGTATTCAACAAAGAAAATACTTTGAGAAACATCTTCCTTAACACAGATCACCAGGTTAACCATCACACTGAATGCACACCTGTCTTCACCTACAGTTTATGAACTGTACTTACCTGCCGTAGCTAACACAACACCTGTGAATAAGCCTATTTCTGTGTCATTAAGGTTGAGCAGATTAAAACTTGTGGCTACATCGAACATGCTGGCAACAAAATCCGGCTGAAAAATAAAAAATACATGTCAGTCCTAGAATTATCTTAGATCTGTTTTAGGACACATCAGACAGATACATGATTGGTTACAGCTAGGCCAATGTATATCTCCTTACACGCATACAACTATACAGCCCCTTGCAACTATATACCAGGTACATGTATGTTCTCCCTTGCACCTAATCAGATGGATTTCTCATATACCTATCTAGACATGAACCACCCTTGATTTCTGATCCTCTTACACCTAATCAGAAATTTTCCCCTTGCAGTTTTAAAAGCAAATACATTCTGTCACCTGACAGGATATATTGCCTGTTGCATGACACTGGAGACTTACTGAGTAGACTATTGATAATTCGTCCTTGTGGATCATATTGCCATTTTCAAACGTCACCATGCTGTCTTCCTTGCTAAACATGCGGGACATTCGGGTTAGCCAGACCTCAAAGAAGCCCGCTTTGATCAGAATAAGCTGATCATCCTGAGATAAGTCGGGGAAACCTGCAAACATACACAACAACAAAATCTCCTTCTCTAATCTGAAACTTATAAACACCTGGACATCTGAAGAATTCACACCCTAAGGCACAATTATAGTGGTAACAGTGACAATCAAATCATTTTCCAGGTTTAAACTGTTGACAGTTTCATTACATTTATTTTGTGAGGATTCAAGATATCACACAGCGTTTTCCGTAAAATTCAAGTTTTTCAAGTGACACATCTGCTTGATTCTGATTGCTTTGTCCATGTTGCAGGGTCAATCAATTTCCTATCAGAAAAAGTTGAGAGTTGGCATCAAAATTACCTCTTTAAAACCAATATGTACTTCTGAAAATGAAGTTTTAAAAATCAAACTTTCACAGTAAATTTGCCAAATGTATCATCCAGGTATTCCTATCTGAAAATAGTTCTTACTTCCATTATATGGCAAATTCAAGTGATAAACTCGATGACGGTCTGTACTGTGGGTGTTACCTGCATGACAGGTGTCATTCTTCTTTCTGTAAATCTTACCTGGCACTCTCTTGGCAAACTCGACAACAGTTTGTATTGTGGGTGTGATGAGCGTGGAAAGGTTTTGCCACATTAACAGACGCTGTGTGTCCAGAGCCTCTGGTGTCAGGGTTTCTGAGAATGCGGTGTCTGAGACCTGAAGCTGAGGTAGAACCAGATAGTCAAGAACAACTAACAAGGAACACTGGCTGGACACAGCCACTACATCTAACGTAGCATCAAAATTATTTATTTATAGGATTATTGATTGAAATCATGCTCAAGCACTTTTCACTTATACCATGCCGGTAAGTTTTATAGGTCGAGGAAACCGGAGTGCTTGGGGGAAACCACTTACCTTTGGGAAGTAATTGATGAATTTGCGAACGTAAGAGCAGTGGAACTGGAAAAACTGTTTATAATTTTACGACATTTTTCATAGCTTTCAAACAAATTCTGACAAGGTGACTCACCAACGTGACCTGTGTCCTCTTGAGAGCTTTAATTTTATCTTCAGTCAATGCACAGTTAGCATGATGAGCCTGTGATATGTTGAGGATGACATCATAAATGGCTAACTGTTTGTTCTCTATTGCAGTCTGATCCATACTGGAATCTGCTGAACCAACCCGCTTATCATCTTGGCTCTTTGAGCGTTTGGGAACCCTGCCATACCGCACAGCTAAAAAACACAACATAAAATCATTAATGCTCCCAAATGCATGGTACTTTAGAATGAAACAGAAGTACAAGCACAAAGACTTCTGTCGAGAGAAAGATGAACTAAGGGAGAAAGAGTTATCTCCCTTTACCATAACTTCACTGTGTATATTGGTGGATTTGCGTCATTGTCAGCATGCGTACAGCAAACAAAATATCAAATTAACCTGTTGCTGATATACTTAGACTTTAGACAACTGCAAACGAATGAAGTGTTAAGTAGGAACTTGTGTATGAAATATTATTTTTCATACATGCACACCCCTGGATAGCATGGTTTGGAGCTTACTTCCAACTATCCTATAACTGATATTTTGCAAATAATAATTTATACTTACTAAAATCCATCTGACATAGTACTGATGTCAGTTTGAATCCTACAGGTGTGAACATATTTTTCACAACATATAACATGATCCAAACCAAAAAATATCTGACATGTATGTCATACAAAAAAGCATATTTATGAACACAGATGTCTTCAATTGATTTTTATCTTTTGTACCACTTCATTTTTACATCATTAAAACCATTCCACTTACAGAAAGTTTGATAACTTCTACACAAACACCTGTTACCCATGGAAATAAAGTATAATCATGCGTTCATCGCATGTTACTCTTTGCTTCCACACTGGGACCACTTTCACAAAACTTTGTAAATCAAATTTTTCATCACGTTTTTATTATAAATGATCTTAAGTGGGTTATAGTGGCATATCATTTATGAAATAAATTTGCAAAAAAAAATGATTTACCAGGCTCTTTGAAAGTGGGTCTTGGCTATCAATGATTTCTGGCATTATCTTTAAACAGATACCAAAGACGTCTTGTAAGTACTGTATGAGTAGTCTTTAAGCATTTTTATTTGAGTACCTCTCCACAGCATTGACGTCAGACTGCCATGTGACAGAAACCTTAGCTTCACAAATCCTAAGAGTGTTACTCACAGTCTCTTGACATCCCCACAGCCAAACATTTTTTAAAGCGACAGTACTGACATCGGTTCCTGTTGAGGCGGATCACTAAGCACTTCCCATCGCGTAAACAACGGTACTCTATCTGCTTCTGTATACTTCTTCGAAAAAATCCCTGCGCAATAAATTATAAATTCATGAATGAAACGGTTGAATAATGAAAGCTAGGTCTTGTAATGCTTGATTAATAAAATTTCTTAACCTGTCACAATAATTATAATATTAATGACCATATGAATGATCTCACTATATAACACACAATTAGTATTGCTTTGTATTTTGGTATAAAATGAGAAGTTACAACAAAGTTGATGACAACACACTACATGACATTTGACCCCATGACAGTAAGCTATGGGTGATCTCACCTTACACCCCTCACAGGACGTGACCCCATAGTGATACCCCGAGGCTCTGTCACCACACACTTTACATGGCACAAATGTCTGCTTAGGGCTGTTAGAATCTGCTGCCTGAATGTTGTTATCTTCTGAAGTATAAAAGAGGAAACAAATAACTAACTACCATCCAGGGAATGAATATATCTTTATTGTTCTTGTGCAAATTATCCATCACATGAGCACTGCCTATAAACAACAAGGTTGGTTGTGTTGGGGTGTACTCCAGATATCCGCCAAGGCCAACAGCATATCTTGCATTACTGTACAAAGGGAGCTAACTGAGCAGGCTACATCTACACACGTTTATTAATATGTAAAGTAGCGACTGAAATGAACACTCTGAAATAGTGCTACTAGATAATTATTTTAACATGGAGATAGCTCTAAATCTGACTAACCTCAAGTTGGACACAACTGCCTTCAACAGACACAAAATGCCAATAGCAATATCAAAATTTCAGCAACGCTAAATGTTACAAAGAGAGAAATGTTTCAAACACTTTAGGACTGAAGGCTGTATAATAAACAGGGAATATGTGATATACATGTACATCTAGTCAAATTGGCATGTGACATTATATATGGATAATGACTGGGATTTGGATTGTGCAGAATTTTTGTCATTTCCACAGAAGTCTGGTTCACGGGTACTTTCACCAGGTACCTGTCATTATTCCTGACAAAAAGCAGCAGCCAAACCAGTCTGAGACAGCTGACCCTGTAACAGCTGAATCTAAACACACACCAAAGGCTTGACACTCACTTCAAAATCAGCACTTTCCATGACTGAGCAGATAAGAGCTGGATTTGAACCCTTACCCTCAATATTCAATGTCCTGTCATCCCCAGAGATTCAAATGAGGAAGCCAGCCAAAACAACAATAAAGTTTCAGTTCAAGGCTAAGCTGAGTTCAAAAATACTAGTCCATCTCCTAACAGCTGAGTCATTAAAAACGACTTGTTAGGTTTGAAAGATTACACTAATGTAATTTTGCCAGATTAAAGTATAATTATGTCAATAAAATGAGGGAAGCAAAATATACAGATTCATGCAGCATTATCAAAATTAATACTGTAAAAAAGAAAAGTACACCACCCTTTGAAAGACTCTGATGATCCAAGGGAAGCTGATGCTATCTTTGGCCGTCTTGATAACCAGGCTACAGTTACATCTTAGAACTGATTGCTTAACACAAAGGCAGCCCTGCTAGATACACATGGGCCGTTCGGGAACTCTGGTCACCATGGCAACCACACAATTCTTTGAATAATTGAAGAAGAATCAGAGTTGAACACATCACACAGAGCAACAAGCTGACTAAATTCTCTTCCATTTGAATGGTAATGGATTAGCCATTCATGAAAATGTATCTGCCTTTCTTTGGAAGCTATTTCCGTTCTTAACTTGTGAGATCCGTGGTAAAAAAAAATTCTTCCCCTCCAGCATACAGATAACATTCCTTCAGGCAATCTTATTTGTGGCTGAACTAATTCAATATGATCCTCCCGCCATAATAATGGCCACCGTCAAATAAGTGAAATATTCTTAAGCATGACGTAAAACACCTACCAAAATAATAAATAAAATTCAATATGAAAAAATAAAAGGCACCAACACAACAACTCACAAAAAAATTAGGGTTGAACCCAACATAAAAAAAGAATAAAAAACAAAACAGTTCATGTTGGGGATATGCAACCACCAGCCTTCACTGTTTTCTATATCTGCAAAAATCATTAACAAATTAAATAAATAAATTAATGGTGCTGTACACTCTGCTAGCACAATCAATCGATTTGTAGATGTTACAAAAAGTAACTATAACTTTAAAACCCTTAACTTACAAGAAAACAATGAAATTTATACGCTGCCAAGAACAGAACTGAACACATTAAACATGTTTGTATCTATGGTGTAGGAAGCTAACCACAATACATAAATATGTCAAACACATTCACAAACACTACCTATCATCTTGAAACAAATAAAATACACCTAATCATTAAAAAAAAATAAGGAATATGAGAGCGAAATATTTACTTCGCGTTCATGTATCAAATGACACTTCACATGCCCACAGGCTTTATGCTAGCTCCGTGCATAATAATCAGTCATCATACAGATGCTTTCTCTTGTACAACAGGCCAGCAAATGGCTGTATTTTATGCTGTTCTTTAGCAATGCATATGGCAAAACACTGACAAATCAATTTCCTCTCACTTCTTTAACTGACAGCTGAGATTGCTAGCGGGTCTTTCCTGTGTCAGAAAATATTGGGGTTGTTGTTGCCACACAGCACTTGAGGATGAAGCTGTCAAGGCTTGGTTACTCTCTTTAAAATCAATTCTCTTGGAGTATGTTGGGAAAAAACCCTAACCTCTGTAAAGCAATTCTTAGGTAAACATCCACTGCTATCCGGTTTTCACAACTGAACTTAGTTTACCAGCAGTTGATATTTCAGCAAAATTCAAGCCATGAGATGAAAATGTTTGAAGAAAGAAGCTCAAATGATTTATAGCAGCTGGTGCATTATGAAGGCATGTTGGCCTTTCAGCAAACCAGCAGCAAACACAAATGCAACTTAACTGCAAGGAGTATTGCAATTGTATTTTAAACTTTACTTCTCCTTGGGACCTACAATTTTCTACACGATTTGCCATCCGTGGCATTAAGAGAAGACGAATGTCAGGAATTTATCCAAAATATCAAAAACTTGTGCTGTAAAGTAATTATCGTAAGTGTGTACATTTTTGCGCTTGTAGTGAAGACAAAAGCTTGATAGGCTGCGGACTGTCATTATGGGTGTTTACAGCCAGAGCAGCTGACTGAATCAAGGTGTGCCGTGGTCCAGCACTGTGTTCACAACTCTCCACCTGAGCTGGATGTCAGCACGCTCACCACCACGACACTGCCACACAAGGACAAAACATAATACACATGTGTAGAGCTGCATGAATAACGTCATCGGCGTCGCAGGCGTATCCTGCACACAACAGAGTAGCGGTTGTTATTAGAGGGGACAACCAGGACGAGCTGTCAGCGATCGATCCTTACAGCTGGGTCAGCATGACCCAGAGTAAAAAGCACATGTGTAAATATCCTCTACAGTTAATTTGTTAGCCGCACATGCCATGGGGGGGGGGGGGGGGGATTGAGAGAGCTAGGCTGGGCTGTCACACAGCCTTCTCACTCACTGTCCTCTCACACAGGTCACCTATAAAATGCACAGGTAACTTTACATGCGTTCACTGCTCTGGGAAACACACCCAGACATCTATACTTTCTTGTGACTCGCATTATTCTCCTGGGACACAATCAAATATTAATTTGTTTCATTTCCAACAAATCTTCAAGGTTACTTGTAACAGCAGTCTGAATACAGACAATGACAGTCCAACATCTTTACACCAAGCGTAAATAATTCACATAATTCACTTGTCCCTGACCTTGTTTACCAGTAATGCATACACATACATAATTCATAACTTGTTTCATATTCAGCTGTCTTGTTCTATTCTCAGAGGCTTTTTCTAGCCACATTCTCGTAGCGGTAATCACAACGAGAAAAATCAGAAAATTTAGCTTTAGACAAATTTCGTATTGAGTTAAAATTAATTATTGATTAATTAATTAAATGTATCTAAAACTCATTGATTAATTAATTAAATTAATGAGTTTTAGACACATTTCACATAAATTGGTGAGTTTTCTGATTTGTTCAAATAAAGCTTCTATAAAGCACTTGGCAATGAAAACCCCTGGCCCTAAATGCATATCATGCTTTCTGATAGGAAACTTTATGTAAGGCACAAATACTATACACTTCATCGGTTAAAATAAACTATCTGTGCAGAGGTACAGTATTACTGCACAAGTAGTGTTTTGGTGGCAACTATGTATGATGCGAATGAGTCCTAAGAGGGGTAAAAAACGACTGTAATAATGGTCATACCAAGGAAATTTACATACATGCTCTATATGTTTTCTGTGCAACATAAATCTTATGTGGCTTTCATCAACATTTTGTATCTGTAAAAAGAAGACCAGTCAGCCAGCTTGATTAAACATATGCTAGCTAGAGGGACACTTTCATGGTATGCATACACAATAGAATCCCAAGACCACATGGCAACTTCTTGGAAGATCACTAGCTTCCCCTAAAATAAAGTTCAAATTCATTTGGCCTCTTTGGCCGTATTTTGTCGGGAAATTTTCTGTCAACTTTGCCAGGAAGTAAAGCAAATAAATGTTCTGGAAGGCATGGGATTGGCTAATTTATTGTTGGATATAGGACAAAATACCAGGATGGCATTCAGTGCATGGCCAGCAGTAAGAGTAATCATGCAGACATGAGGCAGGCCCGTACAGTTATAGTGAACTGAGAAAATATGCATAAGCCCCTAATGGGAGCTCACAAATGTAGATCACTGTACTAGAGAGGTACTTGTCACTTAGAAATTCTGACGGAAATCTGTAGAGTATGCCATACATGTACGTCCCTCGTTACAAAATAAATAAAGAGGTAAATAAATGCTAAATAAAAAAAAATAAATAAAAAAAAAAAATACAAAAAAATAACATGAATTGCACTAAATACTCTGCCTCACAAGCATAGTTCAAAGAGATAGAGAGCTTATATTTTGTAGAAACATGTCCAACAACCGTAGAATAATTTGGGAACCTTCAATGAAAATGGACACGGTTCTTCAACGTGATTGTAAGTGTCGTACAAGAGTGACGAAAACTAACTGAAGACTTCAACAGATATCTTGTGTACAAGTCCATCACAAAATGCAATCTCAACAATCCCAATAGCCATGAAAAAAATTGGCCACGATCACACAAAATAAACAGGGTTCCTTCAAATACATAAGAGTACATGTGCTATAAGATTGGTAAACCCTGGCTAAAAGCATTCATGAGATGGAGTGTTAAACTGTTCACAGAGATTTACACAGATGGACGGACAGGCAGACAGTTTAATGCTATCCACAACCACAATACCCTCATTCCAGCTTTGGCTGAAGGGGTAAGAAAAAAAAAAAAGGTTATATAAGTTTCAAAAATGCACCCTACGATCAAGACCAATGCCATACACAACGCAGCTGAACTAAACCTTCCACTTGACCTGTATATCCAAGAGGACACTTACTTGTGTACTGTGGCACAGAACTAGTCCTTTGAAGTCCATTGTTTTGTAATGAGAAACAGAAGCTACACAACTACCTCTTTTGGTACCTGATGAGTTATTACATAAGATTCTTTTGTTACATAATAGGACATGAAAACTGTGCAATGAGACTACACTTATGAAATAAGGCCATGAAAACTATGCAATGAGACTACACTTATGCTGTGAGGCTAATGTTTCAGGTATTACATTAGACTTTAGGACAACTGTGTATGACACCCGTTCTTCAGTGACTGAAAAAATCATCTAAATAGAGACATTTGAGGGGATGACTCTGAATCTGTAACAGAGCTACACGTTAATTTTGTAGGTGTAAATTTTGATTCCTTTAGCTCATATATATTTATTTACTTGTATTCATTTACCCACCAATAACACAGGCAACATTCTGCTGACATGATGGTGCCTGAAACGTTGCCCAAGTCCAAACATTTGCTCACGAAAACATTACTAACATGCAGAAACAGAAACAAACAAATGACATAATATCGGGAAAAATAGACGCTAATAAGGACAGGAAAACATTAAATCTATATAGTTTATACAAATACACAAAAATAAGATGATAAAATACAGCACTGCATAAATTTTAGGTGTGTACATATATATTTTCAATACAATAAGACAATGGCATGACTATCATGATTTTACCATGTACATCTTAAGACGTGTTGGTCTAGTATATGGTGTATAGTGAGAGAGTTATATGTGAGAAAATATAACTTAACATGCAGCTGTTAACTCTATTTTCATCCCAGGACTGCATACATGGGACAGGACCAGGTTGATCAGGCCAGCAGTGGTCAGCCCATGAAGGGGCCCTAATTTTCTTCCAGAGAGAAACGCCTGTCAATCAAGGGCCATGAGCTACAAGATCAAGTGACTGCCATAAGCCTACTCTGTGTATATCACAACTGGAGCACAGTAGAAATGGTGGGCTATTAATAGATGAAGGAAGGTCATCTGCAGGTCAGGGAATACAGGGGTAAGGGCAATGTAAACAAACACAGTAAGACTGGCTAAGATGTTGTAACAGCCACCTACACCCAGACAGACAAGGTATCAATGAGCTCTTTCATCCTAGGAGCCACACCCTTCAGTCTGATGTCGCAGACCCATCACAAAACTGTTACTGCTCTACAACATATTCTGCTTTTTACATCAACAACAACATTACCTGTGCAAACCCTCAGACACTAATGCTGCCACTGGGCAATTAATCCTACGTTCAATTCATTGATAACCAGTTCATTATGTTCACAGTTGACTGAATACAGCAAAAAAAGAAAACCAAAAAAAAAAAAAAACCTAACAAGTCCACCTCAGACAATCAACTTCTTTAAAATCCTTTCACGGCACCAGGATGTGAAACATCAATAATGACATACTGCACGTTTAGGGTAAGTATTAGTAAAAGTAGCCAGAGGGCCTAATGTGAAATAATATCACACACAAGTGATAAGAGAAATGAAACATGCAGGCACATACTACACGTAACACATACCAGCAAATCAATGTCAGCCATTTGAAAAGAAAAACATGAAAAACAATAAATAAGAGCAGTTCATGAGAAAATAAACTTCATCCAATAATAAGTATTCATCTTGATCAATGTAAGATGCATACATGCATTACATTGATCTCATCGAGTTATGTACTATCTTTGTCTAATTCACACATGTACAGTATATTACATGTAATTAGACAGTGCTGTGTGTGTGACAAAGACAAGGGTACATTTGCCTAATCCAATACAGAAGATTTGTCACCTTTTGTCAGTGCTTCTGACAGTAATTAATTCAGAAATGACTGAAGAGCTAGACAGCATGTACGCTTGATAATGACAAAGATAGAGTGGCCTCAGAATGACCTCTCCAAACCAGGTCTACTTCTGACCACTGATAAACATCAAAGCCAATATCTCTGCTCTAAATACATCTGACCAGCTTTCCACTCAACAGGCCCCTAACAGCCAACTAATGTCAATATCTAGCTGCCACAAAGAAAGAGACAGGCCTCTAAAGCACTTTCTCTGAGGCATCCATTCAAAACTCATTAATGTGTACTCAAGGAGCACAGATGATCTTGTATTAAGAAACATACCTGTAAATTAATACCCTGCTCTAGCAAACAGCCACATGGACAAGACAAACGTACACAAGTACACCTGCATAACTTGACCAGAGAGAGGTAATCTAGGCCTGGGCAACAAATTTGTAGATTCCCCAACTTTGTCAAGGGAGCTTTGATACAATGTGGATCATATTACACTCATGTGGCCACTTACAGGTAACTAATCTGAAGTTCATTCAAGGCAACTTGTTCTCCACTAATATGGAGTACACATCCTCACAACGAGGGAGACGGTTGGTCACGCCTTGCCAAAAGTCAGCTGCTTACCCTGGAAACTCTGTTTTCTCCACCCATAAAAGTGACTGATAGCATATAAGTAAAGAAATTCAGTATGGCCTTTAACAATAAATAAATAAATAAATAAAATAATTGTGGGTTTGGGGTAAAAAACAGAGTTTGTAAAATAACTTACAGTAAACATGATGCATACAGCCTATCTTGACATTGAAACAACAAAATTACTACATTTCACTTAAAGTTTGGGATGTCAAAATACACTTTCAGAAGCACATAAAAGCCTGAAATCATACTTATAATGCCTACACTTTTTTTCTGGTCCATTTTTCTGATAAGAAATTCAACGAACTTCGCCAAAAAAAAAAATCTTCAAGCAGCCTTATAAGGAGTATGAACGAATCAGAATCAAGGGAAATGTCCAACTTGAAAAAAGCTCAAGTTAAGGTGAAATAAAGTACTTCAGTTATCAAAATTCTTAACTTTTTCATTTCATATATAGCTTTAAATACTCTTTCCATTGGCCTGGTCTTTTCCCTAAATCTGTACCGTGGCCTACATGTAACTGCAGGTTTGCATCCTGTTGGAAATATGTCACACTGCCAATACATTTATATATAACTAGGATAAAACAATACAGCTTTGTGAAAAATAACAATGTACCTGATGCTGCCCTGAAGACTGCTTCATCTCTAATGTGTCACAATTCATACCTGTTTACCAAGTGAACTGTGACAAAACTCCACGGCACATTTGCGCACAAACAATACATGAAGATGCGCACAAATGTAAAGGTATGCCTTGCTTGACAATGAATAGAGATCTAATATTCACTTTTCTTACCTACATGCATAATGTATTACACAATGTGCATTTCATAAAAATATCCTCAACGCAAAGAGTATTACCACCCCCGAAAAAAAAAACCCAAACAAATCAAGGTTCCTGAAGTGCTGAAGTGAAAGACAGTACTTGTTCAAAGTTTGCCAAAGAGGTAGGACAATATTACGCTTATTTCGGTTATGCATTTTTTCTTACAGCTACTATGACAGTGGAAATTCACACCAGACCGTGTAACGTTGGCTTGCATGAAATGCAGCTGTTGTGTGTGGGATGTGATGTAGTTGTTCCAAGCACAGAACACTCGTCACTTGGAACCGTTGTAAGCCGCTATGGTTGTGATTGAAACTTAAGTATTATATATAAATTTATAACATGAAGTGATCAAAAAACTTACTCCTCCCATATCAAAATGGTCTGGAAATATTTTGCACATGTAGTTGTTATAATTAAAATATATAACATTAAAACAGTGTCCTGTCCCTGTGTTTTTACATGTTACAATGAAGATTTATGAGACAGCTGATAAACAGCTGATATCTCCTAACTCTCTGATTGGTTAATGTCTCATAAGCCTTTAAAGCATGGACGTCTTGATTTCCCCAGTTGACAGCGAAATACTCCACACTTCAAATGAAGATAATTCAGCAATGAATTCATACAAATTCAAACAGGTTTTGGCATTTTAGAGAGGATTTTGTAATCTTTTTATTGAACAGTCATCAAATGCCTTTTACTTTAACGTTCTCATGGGTTTTTGTAGACACTTTCTACAACAGTGCAAGTTGAGTGTTTGTCATATTTTGAAAGTGAGTTTTTTTGAAAATGAAAATGACATTTTGGTTATTTTGCAGTACTAGGCGCTGTGGGGCCTTGGGAAAATTGGGTTTTTTGGCTATTTAGCATAAAATAACCTCTATAATCACCTCCTAACTGGAGCTTTCAAATGTCTCAAACTGCATCATTTTACATAATGTCGACAAAGGTTATGTGTCCGCGTTACACATGGTGCAATTTCCGATACCTAACCACACCTCACCCCCACAGGCTACCTTTCATGGGCTTTAACAAGGTACCATACCAGTTTTTACCCAGCAGTGATGGTGTGGTGGGTTCCACTATTGCCCTTGGTATCATATAGCACTTGACTTACTCATTCAAAAACAAAACAAAGGTTCAGTGTTGGTTAATCTCTATTAAAATGAGAACCTAGATGGCACTACTTGTAGCTGTATTTGACGGTTCTGCGTGGTAGGATACATTTGTAACACTTGTAATACTGTGAAGGTAACAAAAATATCCAAAAAAAATTCATTCAGGATAGAGTTTAGTACAGTTTATGTGGCAGGGTAAAAAGCAGTTAATGCAAAAAATCTGTGGAGTCAAGATTTTATTAAAATATTTTAATACATCTATTCTTTTTGACAAGCAAATCTGCTATGCATATAGGCCTACCTGTAGCCTATAAATGTAGCCTGACTGTTGTTCAGATACTATGTAATGATATACTGATAATATAACTGAGAAGGCTGAACTAAAATTTCTAATGCAAACTAGAGTAGAATTATAATAAAACTTGAAGGAAACCTAGTAAGGAAAAGTATTTTAAGACAAGGAAAATCTATATAAAAAATATAGTAGGCTTAAGTCATTACTTAGAAAACTTAACATCTTTCCTATCAACTTGACCATGGGAAACTTCAGGAGTTTTTTGTCTAACAAACTCACTCCTGGCTCTACAACTGGGCCTGTAAACAGTCACAACAAAGGAGTACTGAGCATTTGGTTACCCTATACTCACCCAGTCAGGACAAATAAAACAGAACACTGACCCCCTACAACATTACAATTACACCATGCTTTATAAGTTTCCATTGATATAATCCATACTTCATAGTGCTTGGCCATAATGGCCATCTAATCCCTAAAGCCCTATGGCATGCAAATGTTTCTGTATAATGCATTCACAACATTACATCATACTTTTATATCCCTGCAGTACACTGTAAATACTTCATGGTGCCTGTCATGTACAGTGATGGCTCTATAACACATAAAACCAGAGTTACATGTATCTCCACTATGCATTCACAATATTACATCATACTTTTTTATTATACTACACTAGGTAATACTTGCTTTTCATTGGTCAATACACAGTGACATGATATTCCGCAAAACATGATGTACAATGGTCATGAGGCAAAGTACAACGATCACGCACCTACAGCCAATGATCTTGTGCGTTTATTCTAGAAGTTTATCTCCCTTTGTCAGTTCTCTATCATCCACTTGCTTATATAGTAAACAGTCGGACAATGGCTTTCTCACCTAGCGTAAGGTCCAGCAATTTGGGGCTTCAGCAGAGGAGGTCATAACCTCTCCTTTTTCTTCAGCTTTCTTTCAGCATAATAAAACCTGTTGTATGTGGCCAGTGAAGGGAGACAAAAAAAAGTGGCTGCATATGACAGCTGGTCACATAAGACAGGTCGTGAAGACCAAGCTAAATCACCACTGAATTAAGTTTCAGGAAGTCTACACATGCACATCATAATCTTATACATAATTGTTAAAACACTAATGTCTTCTGTTACATATATTTCATAGAAATATAACAATTGTAGTGAAATAATAACTCAAAATTTTCAAGTTGCGTGGGGTAGGCATATATGCCTCACACATTTAACAGGCGCTTACAATAAGATTTTCAGGTCAGGACACAGATGACAGGAGAACTTTCTTCTTATCATTGTTAAGCTCTAGAAAGCGATGTGCCAGTTTGGCCTATGTAGGTATAAATGATTATTCTGCACTGTAAATGGCAAGCTGCTGAGCTGTATGAAAATTCAGCCAATCATGTTTGCCATTACCCGTGAAACAACAACAACAAAATGTACGCGTAAAGGAAGATAAATTTCACCATGTGTTCGGTACAGGCAATATTTTGGTCAAGCAAAGGACACAACACCATTTGTCTGCAAAGATAACAGCCAAGCAAGCCAGATAATTTGTCAAAGACACCATTCATGGCAGGAACCACAGGAGGTCAGATTATGGTTGGGTTTGCTCACTGATTATGGCATTCACAGCTCGAACATCAGCATTGAGTTAATCCACTGCAGCAGTGCAGGGGTGTCCAGACTATAACCAGCTGTGTCTGATTAAAGAACAATAGACTTCACTGCAACTGACCAGTAATCTTCATACTTCACTTGTCTCCACAAAGTGGCAGGTTATAACTTTTAATCACTACAAAAACTACCGAAGCCTGTGGTCGCCATTTTGAAATTTTTGAATGTCCACTGCAGCAATCATCATTACTGTTGAAAGATTTGGCCGCGTAGGACAGGCTGATATAGAATTTGGTGGCAAAATATACTGGCCATTGGACGCGTTGGACAGGTGCCCACATATCACAGGACGTTTAACATGGAAATTTTTTTCGTGGCGGCAGAGAGTGGCCCCTTAGTAAAGATGGATGCTCCTAACAGGTGGCCGTAGGTACAGGTTTGAGTGTAGTGCATGCCGTGGGATTGTTCATGAGAAATTGTGAGCTCTCGACAAATGATGTTCAACGAGTGCAGACCTCACAATTTCTCACAGATAATCCCGCATCATGCACTATCTGTATAATATCCCTGTACTGAGCTGTACATACTGCACAGAGCTTGTTATGTACAGTAATGACTCCATAACAAGAAAAGCGAGAGATACATGTATCTCTATTGTGCATCCACAACATTACATCATGCTATTATATCCCTGTGTGGAGCTGTAAATACTGCACAGTGCTTGTTATGTACAGTGATGATTCTATAACAAGTAAAGCGAGAGATACATGTATCTCTATTGTGCATCCACAACATTACATCATGCTATTATATCCCTGTGTGGAGCTGTAAATACTGCACAGTGCCTTATGTACAGTGGTGACCTATACCAGATAAAACCCTATATATGAATCCCTATTGCGCATTCACAACATTACATCATGCTTCTGTCTCCTTATCGCACTGTACTGTTGGGGGCCTTCGTGGCTAACATAGCACAATGACCCAGGGAGTTCAAGTCCAGTTCTGGTTGGCTTCCTCTCCAGCAATACTTGGGAAGGTCTGTTGGCAACCTGGCGATAGTCATGGGCATCAGCTGTCTCTGCCCAGTTTCCTCCCTCTATGGTGCTATCCACAGTGGTATAAGTGAAATATTCCTGAGTATGCCATAAAACCCCAGTCAGATAAATAAGTCAAGTACTTTATTGTACATGTAAATACTGCCTAGTGCCAAAAGACCACAGTTACATATGATCACAGTTGCATGTGTCTCTACCATGCATTTCCACCATTACATCAGGCTTGTCAAGCCCCCTGGCTACATTACACATACTGCACACTGCCTGACAAGTTCTGTTATCATTAAGGTCAGACTCACACAAACCTTTTCAGCATTGACAACATTACCTCATGCCACATTAATACTTACCTGACCAGCAATTAGAGGACATCACCATAATACTTGCGCACAGCCTAGAGGCCCCTGTCTGTCAGGCCATTACTGAGTGGACAGTGCCAGGAACTTGTGCAAGTCCTGGTCTTCAAAGCCATTTCCTAAACGCAGGTACAGTATATTACTCTACATGTCCAACTCTCTATTCACGAGGACATTTGTCAGAGTACAGGCAAAAGCTCCCCACCTGCCTGCTCTCCACAGGTTCCTCATCCACAACCTCCCTCTTATGCCGACTTCATTTCTATCCTATTACTTCCCTCATCAATTATAACAACAAATACATGGCAACATCACTGGGTGAAGCATCATCCAATACATCAGCAGGCCTACTATACAGCACTGGTTAGCTGAGCTCAGGCATGCAGACCATCATGTTGATAAGGATCAGCCATCATTAGATCCAAGAGAAGTCATCTCAGCTGGTTGGCTTTTCCATGGCATGATATCAGAGATACACATGTAGCATGAGAGATTTTCCACAGATGAGCTCAAGTGATGGAATCATGAACACAGAATAATACCTGAAGCATTATCAATAATAGGATCTGCTGATTGTAACCAATCATTACATTCCAATCTAGATGAGTGATATGATGTCAATGTCATTCGGCTGTAAGGCTCTTATTACCTGCATCAAGTAGTGCAATCATCATACTCTTAGTTACTAAGCTATAGTTTTAACCAACTTAACACTTGAAATAATTTATATGTTCAGAGAAATGCAATACGACTGTTAAAATATATACCTTATAATCAGGACACTACCTGTCCATGTACACTGGCATTTATCAACATCCTTCAGCAGTAATAGCTGGTGTGCTGAGGCATTTCTAATGACCACGCGTTAATTATATATGCATTAGTATCTGGGGTTGATTTCAAATTGAAAACCTCATCACAAGGCTTTACTTTTCGTACTTTAAGAGATGAAGTGGTAAAAATTTTACTTTCCAGGGCACAAAAGTACCCCCCAAAATTATACTTCAAATTTTTTACTTCAATCAGAAATGACTTTGAGGAAAAGGTCCCTTGTGCACAGCCACGCAACTGCAAACTTTTTCATTTTATAATATATTCTGTGAATTCAATGACAGAATATTGTCTCCATGTAACTTCAAAGGCCTCAACAAATACTCTTCAAAGCCAGATCGTATTACATCAGATATTTGGGGGGGGGGGGAGGGATAAAGAGGCCTTACTGGTGAAGTCTGTTAACAATTACATGAAGGTTTATGTATTTGTGTTTAATACTGATCAGAGAGACAACTGTTACCACAGACAAATACGCTAAAACACAATAATCCACATTTCCTGGGGAAAGCCTATCTTGTGTTGTTACCCACTGACCACACCCTCTTTATCACCTACCTTGAGAACAGGGTTGTAGGTAACCAGGGTCCTGGACTGACCACTGGCTATTGCAGCCAAACATCTCACCTGACCTAAATTATTTCAACTCAATTAGTGAGAACAGGTAATATGACGTGGTCAATCTCCTAATGCCTGTCACACTCAATATACTATGAGCTATACTTAACACAATGTTACAGCAGCTCCTGGGTGGTTACCAGTAGTGCTCTGGCAAACCCAGTCTACTTCCAACACCAACCACAACTGGTCACTACTTAGTGCTACCTTTGAAGATATCATGTGGCTAGGCTAATGGTCAGTTTATAAGACTGGCAAAAGTCCAGTTCAGACAAGGAGAGAAGGTAGATTTGGTGTGTTATCAGCAGAGGCTGATAGTAAGCAGTGTATATATATGGTTGACATGTGTGGTTACCAATCCACAGGTGGTAGAGGCTGGTCTACATTTACCATAAATTACACCCTGGACATGGCCAAACTTCTCCACCCCTCACTAGCTGGAATTTTCCACATTTTTTATAGCCACATTGACCACCCTTCTGAGAACTAAATGCATACCTTAACCTGACCTACAGGTCTCTTTCAGCAATAAAACAAATTATCCGCAAACACTCACATGTACATGTATAAACCTGAGACATAAACTTATTCTTTCGTTGGTTTACCTGCACATGCACTTGCACATGTCCCGCTGTAGGGGAGTGGCCCTTTTTGTTTACACAATAAGGTCACAACCCTGGGGTACTGGAAAACCTCAGACTTTACTGTACACTAGTTCACCTGTCTATATTAGCATACCTGTACCCTTGGCCAGACTTCATACTTCACCAACTACATGATCATGTCTAACCTTCAAAACACATGTATTGAGATTTGCAATAGGCCAATACGACAAATTCAGTCTTTACTAAAAAGTGACTTAATTATCATTAATGTTATACAGCAAAGCTGCTTAACATATGGGCTTCATCTCTGACCATGGCTCAGCTTGCATGGAATATATATTAAAAATGTATTACATAAACAAAACAAGCAAACATGTGCAACCATGGCTACTTTATCACATAAAGATGCACGCCTTTAACATGAGGACTGACATATGGCCCCAAAACATCTCCACAAACTAAATAATCAAAGTTCTAACAACTCAATGTCAATACAGCTGTGATTAAGCAACAAGTAAACACTGTTTCTTCCTCCAATCGGATTTATGGCATGTCACTGAAGCAAACATTTCCTGAATCTGATGACGTTTACACTAACATACCAGTACTCAACAAGTATTACAGTAATATACATGTACAAATACTTGTCAGATATTACAGTAACACACAAGTACTTAAGAAGTATTACAGTACCACAGCACATCAAAGAATTTGAAAAACATATTCCTGTCCAAAATAACATCACACGGCACGCCACACTATATAAAACAATCTAAGCAAACACCTACCACCCACCTTTCTGAGAGAAGCTGAACTCAAATAAATCTTGTAGATTTATCATGGCTGAAGTGGGCATTCAATTCCAAACGCACAGTTTCTATGCAGGATGGAACAAGGAGAAATTATCTTCTGCACAACAAGAAGGAAAATCCCTCATGAAGTGTTGTACCAAAGCCCAGCCCGAAATTAACTAAGAGCTGAAGGTGTAGCGGGCCAGTTCCCAGGGTAATTACTCTACTATCAGTCCTCAGCAACCATACCTCCAACAGCTATCTGCTTGGCAAACGGCAAAATGGCCAGGCTGCCGGTCAGTGATACAGCCAGAGAAAAATCAAGCATTAGGGCAGTGTAGCTCTCAGGTCATAGTAATAACTAGCATTGCTTATACAAGCAGAGTACAAGGTATATCTTAGTGGTGAGGTAATGCAGGCCAGATAAATTATGCTGATCTAGACAGCTGACCAGTGACAGTCCAGCCTTGGATCCATTCATCCAGGTCACTGAGGGGTAATTATGTCCACTGTTGTGCTTCTCAGTACTCCTTAGCCTGCTAATATTACATCAGCTCTCTAACTGCCAGCTTATCAGGTGGCACATCTACATCAGGCCGCAGCACTTCAGTATTGAACACTGGCTCACTTCACTCCAGGTTTACCCATATAGAGTTCATTATGGAGCCATTTAGTTACAGTTAACAAGAGCTGCGCCAATCCATAATTGTGCAATTAACACTACCTTCTAACCTAACGACTATCATTAAAACAAACCATGAAGGCTAAATGGCTAAATGTGAATAGCCTAACTTAAGATCTCACACTTAACCCAAGGCACTACAAATGATCACAAACAGACTGAGGAGAACAATAAAAGTCTACCTTCATCTATTCCAGAGCACTGTCTGACAATCACTCATGTTTTAGGGACACCCTGGAGTAATAAACACACTCACAGAATTTCCCCCAAAAGAATGGACACAGGAAAACCATAACATGCTCATCCCAAAGTTACACCACATTGTACATGTATGTTTCAGATAAGTCAACATAAATTCTTATCATGCATACATGTACTTTGCTGTAAGAAAATAATTTCATTTTGTGTTTCATCGACAAGCAGACACTAAAAAGTTCCCCACCTAACACCCATCAAAAAATTCCCTTTTAATTTTGTCTGAAAATGCTGTTTTTCATGATTTTTCTCTTCTTCAGGGCTTTTTTTTTTCCATGTACCAGTGCTTATCAACACTACCCATTTTACCGTTACTTTTCAACACTGCTCATTTACAAATGTATTTCAATACTAGTCTACTCATTTTACTAACGTACATCAACACCACTCATATTACCATGTGTGTCAACGTTACCAATGTGTCTCAACTCTAGCCTACTCACTTCATCAAGGCACATTAACACTACTTAACATTATCAAGTTATATTTGTTTATCAATATATATCAAGACTGCTTATTTATATGCCTATATCAATGTATAATGTATTTACACACCATAATTCTAAAATGTTCAAATAGTAAGTCGCTTTCCAAACTGATCAAGCAGATTTTAGCAAGTGATTTAAAGATCTCCTCCCTTCATACCAAGCTCCCACTGTGTCAGAGTGGCTTCCAAAACTTGGCTTTTCAAAAATGACAAAAACTACAACTAATCAACAGTTACACTATTGATGTCTCTATGGTGGTCTTGTCTTTATGTGCACACTGACCCAGATTGAATGGGTAGTGAGGATTAACACAGAGCAGTAAGTCAGAGAGATATCACAAAGTTTTCAATTATTCGAAAGTCAGATTTATAAATCTGTACATGTGTTGTTGTCAATAATGTTATACATGTGTATATCCCAGATGTAAGGACATGGGCCTGATATCTGCATGTAATCTTATGTTATACATGCCCAAAATACATCCATAATAAAAATACGTACAAATTAAACAACCACGTTTACCGCAGTTAAATAAATTTATGTTTACATACAATACTATTACAATATTACTGATACTGATTTTAAGTTAGTTAAGGCTTTGGGAGAAAAAAGGAGGAACTAAGTACAACAACAAGTTAGACAAAAGACTGTTTTTTTCTCATTAAAAATTGCAGAGGATGGTAATGAAAGAGTAATGCCTGTGTAAAAAAACGAACAAAGCCTTCTTGATGTGGAGAAACAAGGTTGGATTTGTGCCGAACCTGTACAGCATTGAAATGAGATAAATTACAGATCCTTTCAAAGAACATGCCAGGCTGGCTGAAGCAATCAATAAAACATAGCCTGCGTAATTCCCAGCTCACATGTGTTAGTCAATAGAAAAGAAGGTGGCATGCCTTCTCCAAGGCCCTGCAGCAGTGGGCTGGCCTTGGTAAAGCTGCTGGCAGCCTTGACAACACCAGTGTTTTTCCTGGCCACTGAATATGAGTGATGCAGGCCAGTGGACAGCTGCCAGGCTAAAGAACAGGACAGTGTGAGCAGGATGCTGGCAGAACATGTTCCATATCCCTAACCTACAGCGGGCACACACACACACACACACACACACACATCGTTATTGAATATCCATTTCTCATTTTGAATTGAGTACAAGTAATTAGATAACATTTTCTAGTTTGTTTATTTATCTACTTTTTTTCACATGGCCTCTGTAAAAGGATGTTACATGGTAATGGGACTTCTGATGAAAGGTTCTGTACATAGACTGTATCAATATGTGTTTTGCATTAAACAGTAATTCGGAAATTGTTCTACTTTTATTTTTTTCTCTGAAAAAATTTAATCCTTTAGGACAGCTAACACAAGTTCAGTTTGAATTCTCAGAATGTGATGTTAACATGTCTCTGCTGTCTGTCTGTCCTATGCCTAACACCCTATAAATAGTTACATGTTCTGAACTAAACGCCTTAGACGTTTAAAATACACTTTGAACACTGTTCACAACCAATAATGTTTCCTGCTCTTCATGGCGGCCTCTTCATTTACCAAACCTAAGCTTCACTGGTGAACTGCCATGGTATACATGTAGCTGTAATATTTCCAAACTGGCACTAAGCCATAATCATTCATTTACAACTGGACACCATTAAATTGATGGGTAACTTGCTGATAACATCTCTGTAGCCAGTGTGTTTTTTTTGTTTTTTTTTTATCATTAAAATTCCCTATAATATTTCTGAGTTGTTAAATCTTGTATCTTTGAAGATAAAAGATTATGGATGCAAACCCTGTATCTGGGTCAGATCTAATAAACAAAGGAAAGTTGCTTTATATTTATCTTCTAGCTCCATGTTTAGATGCCCGTAAACTGACAGCATGACAGATGCATTAAACTGCCTGAAACTACCTCATTCCCATGTGCCCTCCACAACAGCCTGCCAGTGCAGCCATATGTACATTTCAGTGCTGATGAAGGGATGAGTCCTTTCAACATCCCAACTCACAAGTTATTTATAGACTTAATAACATTACTTTTTCTTATAGCATTTCTTAAGTTACTTTCATTTATAAACCTTATCCAATTTTTTAACAGCTTGATTAATTAAATTATCCAAAAAATTATTCTCAGACTGCTCAATAAACATTTTCTATGGTTAACAAATTCAAGCAGAAAATGTAATTTTATCTGGAAAACACAACTGGCCAGTATGTAATATGTTACATGTACTTCACAAACGCTCAAGGTATTGTAAAGGGTTAACCTTTGCTTATTTTACTTTTCTATTTACTATCAGAACTGGACCTGCTCAACACACTGACAAATCTCGTACTCAACTAGAAATGGTCATTATACAGACCACAAAATAAGGTTTTATCCTGGTAAACATTAACTGTACTTTGTACAGGCCCTCCACTGACATGCTGCTTGCGGCAGATTTAAACTACAGATGTCTTACATCATCGCTTGATTCAAAACCACAAATCGGGAAGTAACCACTGACAAAGAGTCAAGAACAAACAAGCACATGAATAATCCGATAAATTAACCAAGAATGCTGTAACTGATTTGCAGAAGGGGTTGACATGCAGTAAAGGTGCACTTTCTGATTCAATGTTGCCAGAGGGGATTGAGAAAGGTAAGGGAGGCTGGGTAGGGGTGGATATCAACACCTGAGCAGGATGGGGTGGAAAGGTGGGCTGTGACAGGTGGACCAGTAAAAGTCATTACACCCACCGCTAGCCTCAGGCCAGTCAGTATTCAGACAGAAGCTATTGTGATGAGAGTTGAGATGAGGAGAAAACGGGAGTAAAACAGGCTTATTATACGCCAGAGACAGTCCACATACACACGTTTACTTCATCCAATGAGAACAATACTGCCACAATGTCTGCACAGTAACATGGAAATGGTGCAGATGTATGCAGGTTGAGCTGGTGAATGTCCATCTGTGTACAGTACTGGCCTCACAGCAGCTCTCCTGTCCTACCTGGGGCCTCTATCCTGATCCCCTTACTGAGCCCCAGCTGGGTCACTCTGACCTCTCAGGCCTGCTTGCTGGCTAGCAGGCCTGCTAGCCTGCCTGCCATCTCACACAGGGTCTTGTCCCATAAATCAGCAAATTCCCCCTCTTCCAAAAGCTTTTTAATCCACTCATACATGAAACATCACACAGGCTTGATTGACAACCAATGACCATGGCAGACTTCATGGAGCAGATCATTCCATGTACATCTAGCAAATCACCAGTCTTCAGCTGCTCTTAATTACATTAAAAATGATGTACAGGTCAGAAGTTAACAAATTATATGCCAGGTAAAAAAGCTCAGGTGTTTGTCAGGCTGCGTCTGACAACCTGCTAAACTAAGAAGATGTGACAACCACAGACAAATTAACCATTCACCAGAAAATTAGATAGGAGGTTAACATGAGGAATTATCTGCTTGATTTATAATAATACATCCTGGTAAATGGTGAATAATTATAAACTATTGCTGATAACAAAATGTAACCAACTGTTCACTAGTGGAAAGTATTTTATACATTATGAAGTTCCCACACTTACATTTACATTTAAATGAAGCTCCTTATGAATAATAACAATAATAACCTTTCGATTATCATTCACTACACTTAGTTCTGTGTGTACAGGGCCTTCACAATCACTAATATCCACACAAAGAAACAAAGTTTCTATACCAGTAGACACACATGTATAGTTATATAATCAGCACATTAACGAGAATACAGTGACTATGACAAACTGGCATAGAGTCACATGACCTGTAAAACAGGACAGTCTGCATTCTATACAGTTAGCAATATACCTATCACCAAATCATCAAGTAGATGGAAACAGAATTGAGTTTCACTAATAACAAAACCTTGGTAGCTTAAAGTGATATACACCAACAATCCCATTCATGTACATGAACCTGCATTAAATTATAGATTTTGTTGTATGACAGATGTTCTATTTCTGTGACACTGGCAAGTCTGGCATTCAGCAAATATAAACTTGTGTAAACATGAAACCAGTCAACATCTGCACTAACAGACTGCATACATAACTGCTATACATACTGCAATTTTCTCAACTGGGACAGAAAAAGACAAAAGATGTGGGAGGAGTTATCAATCCCTCCATTCCTAACAAAATCCATTCATCAATTCTGGCCATGTTCAGTTGGAGGTAAAGGATGCCCTGAAGTTACAACATTATACCAATGATACTGTAGTTACATTTTGGACTCTCACTATCATAGCAGGACAAAGCCCGGCACTAGCCTTCAGCCCCAAGTTATGTTATACTAATTCCAGACAATAATACTCATTACATAATTAACAGTCGTCTTGGATTTCTTATCCATGCCCATGTATTTAAAGCAAATGCACTTTTATGACATTTCACTCTTTGATATTGGAGAACAGAATCCTCTGTTATTCCTCTCCTCAGTAGAGAGCTTTGAGCAACTCTATCATAAATGTAACTGACTACTACATTTATTAATAGAAAACAGTAATAGTATAGTTGTGTTAACCACTGTCTTGTTTAAATACATATTCGTATTAGCTGTGATTATTATGAAATCGTTAGTTCTAGGTCCACTATGAAGAATGCATCAATATGTTATGATGGCCTATTTCACTGGTGATTATCCCTGTTGGATTAGTTTTATCCTTGCATACTGTCCTTACTTAATGTAATGTAGTGTATTGTGTGAGTATATGTCAGAGAAGAACAATACCATCACATTTATACATATGTGTAACCTTCAGAATTTCTTTCATTTTCTAAATTATTATGCAGGTAACCCCAGCTTCCACACAGAAATTTAAGTCATTCAAACCCCATACATAAAATGAGTTACATACTCAGTAGACTTTATTATTTACATGCAAAAAAAGAGCCACCTGACAGGATAAATTCTCCTTGCCGAGGTAATTTTAGGTTTACGTGTTAAGAATGTATCTGAATAGACTCTCGGGCTTCATCGATATGCCTGATAATGTCAGTACTTGTGGCACATTTACCAGACACCCTGGACTGAATCAGAGGTAAAGCCCTCTACACAACAGGCCCACAGGGAATCCTGGTTGTGTAAGTTAGTAAACTGTCTGCAACCTTCACCTTGCCCTTATCTCTATTACTGGTGTTAATCACTTTGTTCTCAAAAGACAATTCATTACTGGAGATGTTTCAATCCATTTTACACCTCATTATTAACATTCATGATTAAACTAAGACACATATCTTGCCCTTTCAGGATATCTTTAATATCTAAGTCTATCTCACAGTACCTGAATTCTCAACAGTCGCTCACCATACAATCAAGCAGTAATGTCAGACATTAAGTTATTAACACACTTAGTAATATAACGCACTTTCACTCATCACTTTAGCCTTTTAATCTGCCAGTGATACAAAAGGATTCCGAAATACACTCTTAACCACTGAACAAGATACACATGGATTGGTAATAACATACCTGGAGCACTACAGGCAAGACAAACTGCTGAAATACTGAGTCACAAAGAAGTCCTCATTTTTGGAGTTACACTACTTGTGTATAAAACTTACCAGTAATACTAAATGTTTTAATGTATTTATATGTAGGCTGTATTTCGGCTTTCCTAATAATTTCTGTTTTCATTGGATTTATGTTTTATCATGTATTACCAAAATATTTATTAAAATTTATCAAACATCAATTATCACACCAGACTGATATAAATGTTAAAAAGCAAACTAGTGATTACACACAGCCAATACATGTAGGTGTTATGCAAAAGAAACCAGTGAAAAACATTTAGCATTTACTAAAATTGCATGCCTCAGATAAGGTTAAAAAATACTTGAACAAGCACACATTAATACAAATACATTTACGTGAATCTTTCATCAACAAAAAGATGATTTTTGTTCTCTTCAAAGAAAGAACCAGAGCCATTCCATGTGTATGTAAAACTGTATATCTGTGTGATGTGGGTGGAAAATGCTATTTTCAGTCCCCAAATAATGAGATAATGATTCCCGCTGTGCTTAACCACTTAAACCTATTTTTTCAGGCCTGCAAGGGTTGCTTTTGATTGGCTACTGAGCTGATTTACCTGACCAACGAGATCCCGATATAGAAACACAGCTGAGGGGCATCCCTATGATCTTCTGGCCACTTACAGATGGGCACAAGTTCAACTATATAACAACAAGTAGACCTGCCAGGCAATCTGCCTTGTCAACATGATTTCATTTTCCAAGATATACTTCCGTTTAGATAAACATATGGAATTTTTCAGGCATAAACCAGCTGGCCTCCCCTCAAGGTCTGGAATGCATACTAGCTCTTCCTCTTTATCTTCCCTCCAGAAATCACCAGCGGCCAGGATCAAGGACCAAGAGGTTTTACAAATTATGAAACATTAAATTCAGAAATAGTATTACAATATTAGGTCACTATTACATAAACACTAGGGTCAGGGTTATGCGAGCATAAATTCAGGATTGATGAACAAACATGTATTATCAACTGGTGCAAATCAAAGCCCTTTTTATCTACATGAAAAACATGTACAGCGTATCTCTAGTTTATCCCTGGTTCACTCCTGTGAACTGACCTCTGCATGCATTTCTGGCTTGTGACCTTTCCAGATCATTTCTCAGCTGTTCAGCAGTTGAAGAAGAACACATGCAGTAACACACTGTTACTCCCCATGACATAAGTTATCCCTGATGACCGTGATAAAAATGGAAAAGCCTGTCACAAGCAGGACAGGAACTGCTCGGTTTTCTCCAGGTTTGTTTATCAATGTAGCTAACAGGGCATGCAGCAGCAATTTGCCTGGATGTTCTAGCACTTTACTATACTATGCTTTTATTTATTTGGCGCATAGGTATTTTAATCCAGACTGTAACCCTGCTTATTCCAGTAGAAATTGAAGCAGTGTAGAGACAAATTATTATCTTAGAAAGCCAGAATTCTCTGTGAGGCTGTTGTATATTGCAACCCAACTTACCACTTACAGGGCTTTACTTCTGATCTTACCAGAGTTGTCTGCCAAATTTTGCAGAACAACTGACAGAATGAGGCATACTTAAAGGCTGAAGGTCTACTGAGATATCCTTGTAACATGTAATCTGGGGCCTGTTTCACAAAGCCATTTCCAATCTTTTCTAGAAAATAAAATATTTGATGCTGGATGCTCAAACTTGGCTGAAATCACACTATTATAGCATAGAGTCAGATGTCAAAATTTGACAGATGTGATGCATGTATTTCACAGTATTTAACAGTTTTAGGCTAAAGCCCAAAATATCTTTGTGAAACTGGCCCCTAAAGCTCCTTCTCCAACAGGTGTTCATACTGTACTTTTACCAAATAAATAAGAATGTTTTTTGACTATTTCACTTATTTTGTGTATCAGTTTAGAACAGCTCAGATCTTTCAGATAATCAACTTTTCAAAATATCATGTCAAATACTTACTGTAACCCCCTACATTACAATCACTTTACAGTATACTGTAGGACACCATTTTAATCCGGGCATGCTGCATTATACATTCAATACTAACATCAGTGTTATAATTAAATGAATAAGAAGCAGCACCTTTTGTGCATGTGAAAAAAAAACACACCAAATAATAGCTACAAAGAAATTGTTGCCATTTTCAGGTTATTGATCCATTTCTACCACCTGGCTACTGGATGTCTAATAAATGACTGTGAAACCAGAATAAAAAATATTGCCCCAAGCACATTATGTAGTCATCAGATTCACTCTGCATGTTTAATACTGCCCCAAGTCGTACCTTTGTTTATTTTTAATATGCATGACAAAAAATCTTACATGTATGAAGAAAATGGCCATTGTATGACATGTGTGATAATGTAAGTAAAGTGGACAAATAGAGGAAATTGCTCAGTGAAGATCTGAATACCATAAATACTGTCTGAGAGATGAAAATGATAACCCATAAGACGCGAAGCGTCAAGTGGGTTTTAATTTCTATCTTTCAAGAGAAGAATATATGTGGCATTCAGAATTCGCTGGGCAATATTCTGTCTATCATATATATTTTAACAACATGGTGATTTTTTTTGTATTTAACCAAGTTTTAAGCAATATTTTAGCTGCAGGACTTCAAACATTGGAATATCATAAAAACAGATTCAGTTGCAATGCCTTGGCACTTGGGTGTGTAATATCTCAAAATGTAATAACGAAGTCATATCTAAATAATGACATATCACTTTTATCAGCATGGAAATACTACAATTTCCCCATGCACAGGTAATGCAGGAGAGTAACTTAGTACTTCCAATGCAAATCATAACTCAGGTTTCTTAGAAGCCCATAAAAGTACACATTTCATTTGGACAAAAGATATTTACATACAGGCATAAGCTACTCCCACAGTACAAACAAATATTCTGGCATCAAAATTAAAAAAGAACATACTGATTATGCCTCAACACCAGTGATGTAATATTGCATTCATAAAACCCACCAAAAACGGAAGCATATTTTAGTCATATGTGCCGCAGTCAGGGCATTGTTCTGTGTTTTTTTCTTCTAGCTATGTTTTAGTGTTTTCCATCATCCTATCCCACCACTAGCCAGAGCGCTTAACTGTCAATGGCAGCAGCCTACTGCCATAAAGCTTCTTGTATACAAACACACAATGTGACATGGCACTTCTCAGCTATCACAAGAATGCAGCTCATTGCCGAAACAGCCTATGCAAATCTGTAGGCTACTTTTCGGCCTTGTCCATGTTTGACAACGCGCAATTTCAAGGTGAACAGGAAGATGTTCTGACCTGGTTTGGCCTGTCTGCCTATTACAAAGCGGTTATCATCTTTATGGGAATATTCACGGAAATAACGCTTAACACATCAATATGTACGTCATTTACATTTACCAAAAAAGATGAGGTCACTGGTATTTACATGTACGAACTGTATAAACTGATATTTATAAATATAAACTACAAGGTCTACATTTTCTCCAATAATACTTAACAAAACCTAAAAAATATATAGGAAAGGCAATGTGCTATATAAAATCTTTATGAAATACTCGTAACTTTTTCTTGGGTGTGTATTTTTGTATTTTGTTGTTTGTTTGATCCCATAAAATCAGTGTGAAACACATCCACTGAAAAGGAAAATCATTTGTAAACTGGAGTTATAAAATCCATCACTAATAATACACTGAATAAACTGAACAATGAAACTGGTCAAATTCTGGGTTCAGACACACTCTAATGGCCGTTACTGTGATGATTAGCACCTGTAAGATAGCTCAATGCCTTATTGATTGTAAGTAATACAGAGTGATACAGAGAAGGCAGCTTTCACTCATTGATAATGGTATTCCCTATGATGTAACAGGTCTGAGCTGTTAATATGTGTAACAGGGTCAGTTAGCCACACCAGGTGAACACATCGGAATCCAATCAATGACCTCATTTATAGCTTGTTAACTCTAACCACAGTTTGACACCTTGCGTAGTAGACAGTCAGTGTAAGTGGAAGGTGTTACATCACAGGCTAGTCAGTGTCAGCGGGTGGCTAACTATGTCACTCAACTCACAACAATGAAAACAAGGGACGAGTAAACGTCCTAATTAAGACGTAAAACTTACCGTCCTGGGGAGGCATGGTGTCCACTGGGGTGACCGAGGAGGTGGTACTGGCCGACTCTGAGATCGCCGAATAGTTGGAGGTTGAAGTGGAAGCGCCTGACATCGACTCTCCGGTCAGAGGCAGTGACGACAACACGGTGGTCGGCTGGGAAGTCGTAGCCGTGCTTAGAGTTGGATCACCACTCAAAAGCTCAGAGCCCTCCATCAGAGGTTCCACTGCGGAAAATAACCAAAGTACAAAAATCTACGGGGTGCTACAGCATTTATTTACGTCCACGGATGATTCCCAGCTTCACCATATCGCACCGCCCTCTGGAAAAACGTAATCTCGGCTTAAGTCCATAATGCGACTTACAAGCTACATCGGGATGTATTCCTTTTTCTCCGCTTTTCACCGATAAATCCCATACGTAATGAACAGAGAAGTGGAAGAGCGGTCTGACTTGGCCGGACTGATGTGGTTCTAGGTTCGTAGGGCCGCACCGCTCGGCCCTATTTGCACAGTGAAGATTGCCGACAAAAACATACAAGACGTAACTGGGAACTTGCGACACGGCCACTACTGCACGCAACATCTTACTCCAAACGTATCCAGTTCTCAACAAAACATCCACCCCGGCCCACAGCATTCGCTTTCAGTTTCCAAGCATATCTTATGGTGCACTTACCTTTGATACCTGCCAACATGTCAGGATGACGTAACTGCAATCATTCGCCTTGTTTTCACGCATGAAAAGTGCAAAGCGCGAGGGTGGTAGGCGATTTCACACAGCCTGTACGCGGGTCAACATGGCGCCCATTTACCCTATTCCCAGAGCTGTCAGCATTAAAATTTCCCAGCATGCATTGCTTTTTACACCGCTCCTCTCACTAGGCTCCATGTCATTCATGCCCAGTCTTTCTCTGACACTCACACGCATTCACATACACGCCTCCCCCCACCCCCCACGAAATAACCCGGTACTTTGGGAATAGATCGTGCCCAAATCAATAGTCGCATACAACTACTCTTCGGCAATACAACCGGTGAAGTATGACCTCCTCTCGACACTCTAGTTTATAATTAATAACTGAGAACAATGTTATCTTCATGTAGGCTAACCGGAATTTGTTCAATAACTTATTTGTGGCACGTTAAGCTTACATTGACAAGCTCGGGTCTATACATTCGAAAACAGAGAACAGTCTCAAAGGGTTAATTCTTTCCAATACGCTTGCAAGCGATTATTGTTTCTGCAGATTTTGTCCACAACTTGATTGTGATTTATTCTGCACGCAAATTTTTTTATTGTTTACACATGTAACATATAATTATGAATTTCATATCTTACATATTTATAGATACCGTGCTGACTTGCATCAGGATATTGCTGACTTTCATCTTCTAATGTATGTTGGGGCCTCCATGGACGACTGGGTTGGCGCAGCGAATGACCCAGGTGCCTATCACCAATGCTGTGAGTACAAGTCCAGCTTACGCTGGCTTCCTCTTACGTCGTATGTGGGAAAGTCCACCAGCAACCTGTGGATGGTCGTGGGTTTCTCTCGGGCTGTGCCCGGTTTCCTCCTACCATAAGGCTGACTGCTGTTGTATAAGTGAAATATTCTTGAGTACGGCGTAAAACAACAATGATATAATACGTGTGCCCCAATAAATCCGTTTGTGGATCACGCGTGAACTCTGTATATACGAGAATAATTTAGCATGGATTGCGCGAAAAAGGCTCAGATATGGACCCGTGGAGATATCCTTATATAAATCGTGCGGATTTCCACATGCAAGTGTAAACGTCATTACCAGGGCTGTGAGTTTAGGCCTGTATGTAAGGTTTTGATGGCGTTACATAACTGCACTCGTGATGAACTATGCATAATCTCAACCCTCACCCTCACGGAACTAACAGTTCCCCACGATATGGCTGAGATACATGTACTGCCGACGTAGTGTTAAGCTATAATCACTCATTCATTCAATGTACGGTAATCTGTATGCGATCACTTTGTGGAACATGCTCCTGGCCCACCAGGCACTACATCCCAAAATCCAATGGGAACAAGCCGTTTTAAGTAAACTACAGACACTTCATGAAGCTTTGTGCGCTTTCTTTCTGACCAAACTACAAACTGCCTACACGTTGACAAAATAACAGAACATATTGTAACTAAATCATCACTATGATGTATTTACTCTTATAACTTTGAGGGATCAAAGCCCTTTGCAGTTCGCCTATCTCTTTCCATTTCGCGCCATTATTTTGTGTGTCTACATCGTCATTGACACAGATGACAGTATACAGTTTCGGTTGAATGTTGTGTCCTTTGTTTATTTCTTTGATTGGTATTTAGATCCTATGTCTGAAAATAATTTCCCCATATCACTGCAGCCAAGAAATTTGTAATTTCAATGTGAATTACCATCATATATTGAGTATCAACCAATGCAATCGATCCAAGGATGTGGTATTGGCTATATGTATCCTGACCGTCATTATGTCACTCCAGGCTGCAGGTCGGAAAAGATCCGTTCTTTTATGTTTAGCTTCTGTTCTAATTAGGTCTTCGGCTAACTGTCATGCAGATCCCCATCAATCATGTATATGCGATGATTTGGCTCTAACATTACAATTATTGCCTGGTATAAGCTGATCATGCATCAAGGATGCGAGTCCACTTACGCATAAGCCATCCTCTAGCGCTTGCATACTGGCTTGGGTGAGATCAAAAATTGTCTTTTTTTTTTGTCCTGGCGTAAAGAACACCACCTTCTCAACTGGCCACGTTATATCTTTTTAATCTCAGTTTCCAACGTTTGTTGTTACCAATATCCCCGATGAGAACGAACATTCTAAACTGCTGCATGCTATATGACGATATACAAACTGTGTACTATTATTATTATTATCACCATTATGGTATGCTTTATATATGCCAGGTGCAATGGCGGCTATGGCAATCCTGCATGTCTATTACTGTCTTCAATCTGTGGAGTCGATATATGTATGTCTAACTCTGAGAATAAAAACAATGACAAATAAAAAAAAAATGTTTTCTTAGTAGAGTTTCCCGGTAAGGAGGACCATATAAAGTATGTATAAGTAGTGTTAGTGCAGCATTTTATCTGCATTTTATTATTTTTCATGTCATTACTGTTGAGCGCCTTATATGCACTTTGAGGTCTGTATTACCCTGCCCAGGTTTATGGGTTTTCCGGGTACCTAAAAAACTCCCGATTTAAAACAAGAGCCGAAACAGGGACAGCTGGATTCGAATCTATGACCCCAGGGGTCCCGATATAACCTGCGACCAGAGTAATGTTTTTGCTAACATGTAGCCAGCTAATCCCCTTCGTATCGATACCCCTAAGTTATTCGGAACATTGCAGGTATACGTTCATCTGAGATCAGTATAATCATGCATTGGGGCTGATCCACTGCACGTGCATGCATAATAATGATGAATGGCCTTTATACGTGCCAGTTCATATTGCTTATATTTATTTATTTATTTATTTATTTGTTTGTTTATTTGATTGGTGTTTTACCCCGTACTCAAGAATATTTCACTTATATGACGGCGGCCAGCATTATGGTGGGAGGAAACCGGGCAGAGCCCGGGGGAACATATCGATTATACCCAGAACACACAATACACGTAGCAGCATCAAACATGCACTGCATATATACGGTACTAACTTGCAGCAAGGTTCTGCCATTGACCCGTATATTTACAGTCAACTAATATAAACAACAAAAATTACATCAAAAGGTTGAGAACCCTGTTTAAAAACAGATAAATGCTTTTTGATGGATCTTTTTCCCCATTTCATCCACGCAAAATTCCTTATCGGTGATCGTGAAGTCTATATATTGTTTTCATCTCGCCCCAATAGTTTAACAAATTGGAGCAGCTTACCGGTGTTTTTACAATATATACATAGTCACGGTATATAGATACCCAAACAAATAATCTGCTTTTTATTATTTCATCAAGGAAAGCAGAAACATACTGAATACAGTATATACAGTGGTGAATGAAGAAGAATGACCATATCATGCAACAGTTGTACACCGTCAACACGTATATATATATATATATATATTTATTTATTTATTTATTTATTTATTTATTTATTGATTTGAAAACCCTCGACCATTCGAAGGTTGCTGGCATTCCTTACCACGTAGAGCCAGAGACAAGAGAAAGTCAATTTATGTATGTTTCCTTCAAGCATAAGGTCTCTGTTATCAAAATGTCCATTTGTCATATAGGCCATACATGCGTGTAGTAGTTATCTCCCTTCTTCCACTTGAAAATAACGCTGGTCACTTTTCTCACACGGAGGTGAATCATTGGAAAGAGGGGCGTTTTGCTTGCATACATGTACATTATAGGCATGTAATGGGGTAACTGATGTAGCATTTTATAACATATAAAATGTACATCTCAAAGAGATCGAGTTTGAGTTGAAATTTATACCTGTAGAGTGAAATAAGTATTTTGGAACGGATGTAGGTATGCTATCAAAGCATTTATTTATTTAATTAGTGTTTTACGCCGTACTCAAGCATACTTCACTTATACGCCGATATTATGGTGGGAGGAAATCGGGCAGAGCCCGGGGGAAACCCACAGCCACCCGCAAGTTGCTGGCAGATCTTCCCACGTATGGGCTATCAAAGTATAAAGTGTGCCATAAAGTTTACAATGTAATAGCTTATATCTTGTTAGATGGGCATTTTATGCTGTTTTAGAACATTTCACTTTATATATGGTGTGAGTCAAGTTTTTGATTCGGGAAGTCGGCAGTATACAGAGCTCCGGGGAGGTTGGATGGGGGGGGGGTGTTGTCCTCATCTTCATTAAGATGATGTAAAGTACTTGATGTAAAGTCGCTATGGAGACAACGGGAAATGGAATCACCCATGATACGACGTCTCATTGGCCTGTGGTATCAGATGATTGGAAATCCACATATATGTGGCGAGGGAAAATCAATGAAGACCTGTTCAGTTTACATTTTTTGAAACATATGTAATAAATAAATCATATCGATTAACGCATTTTGAATATTACATATTCTCAAATCCAGGTAATCGCTATTGGTTAATACATGGATCTCACTACACTCGACGTATAGTTTTGCATAGTGCTACACATGGTGGGATGACATATGGTTTCCCAAATCAAAGGTTAACATCTAAATTCTAGATGAACACTTGTACAGTAACTGCATTAAACCAAACATTCAACAGTATGATAAACCATACGATAACATCAGACAAATTATGTCAAATGAATTACCTCTGTTAATCGGGAACACATCAAAAGGCATATATGACATGTCCTATCCAGAATATACACATCACAACTTCAAAGGTATCTGTGTGTACCCAAATAGTTGTTAGTTAATTGTGTGAAACGAACTAATATGCAATCAAATATTACAACCACTAAAAGACATTGAACACATCAAACCGTAATTAAGCATTTTGATGTGAATCACAGCAGCTGTATTACTACCGATATTTGAGTCTGATGCAATTGGACAATTCCATGAAACAGTGTCAAATAATTGCACTGAAAACAATAATGCTGCTCATAAAACGAGGTAGCATAGAATTTACTTATTTATTTGATTGATGTTTTACGCCATACTCAAGAATATTTCACTTATACGACGCCACCCGGCACTAAGCTTTGATTAAAACGTGCAGAGCCCGAGAGAAACCCACGACCATCTGAGGATTGCTGGCGGATCTTCCCACGTACGGCAACAGAGGTAGCCAGCATGAGCTGGACTTGAACTTACAGCGACCGCATTGGTGAGAGGTACGGGATCATAACGCTGCGCCGGCACGCTAACTCCCTCGGCCACAGAGAACCCGGCAGCATAGAATGAAACCTGTATCTTGAGACAAATATATTTCCTTCTCTGATATAACTGTTTTCTTGTCCATATAATGCTTAATATGTGTAGTAGACATGCTGATATTTCCGGGATTCAATAGCAAACAGTGGATGTGGAAAATATCCAACACATGAAGCAATGAAATATGATGTGGTTGTTGTTGTTGTAGTGAATGATTGCTATGCAGATTAATTATTATTTTGCGATGTTAATTACATCACCTCTCTGACCTGACCAAGGATTGAAATATATCCACCTGAGGTATGACAGAGCCCTTGTCATTACCTTACAATCTGTTTTAATTTGGAATTATAAGATTAAACGTTCTATTTTCTCTGCATGTCAGTTTTAACCCTCTGTAAACATGGGTCCCCAGTGTTCCTATGAAATATGGGGTCACTACCGAAACACGCAGATTTCCATGGGGCGATTCTTTCAGAACAGTTTCAAGGCATTTGTGAATACCTCAACACCGACATCTGGAATTATCGAAGTTAATGGGGGAAATTACTATTACTGTCTTTACTTACACTGGTCCTTAAATTCATGTGGTCATCCAGTGAAATCATCGGGTAATAGGATCACCCCGGGAAATCATCGGGTACTGGTGCAAGTCAGACAGTGTGTGCACTCCCTTGATGTTGATGGCCACCCCTCTTGAAATGATTGGCTCACTATAATGCTGTAGATATCCAAGATACCCGTGCCCCTTTTGTCACTGGTTAACCCCAAGAGAGCTTTGGTAGCAGCTGAATCCACTGATCTATGGTTAACAGCATTTGTTCACGCCTACCCCAAGAAATCATTGGGTACTGAATTTACAGGCTTGCATACAAAAGGAACGCACATAGAGAGTTAATAATTTTGGAACGAGAGAGATCATCTGAATTTAAAACACCGGCACAAACACACAGATCCTATGTCATCTTCTTGAATAAAATATTGTTTGTTATATATGTTTCAGTTGAAGGTTACTGTGTTGAGTTGTTCACTATGTAGTTCTCTTACTGCCTTATGCTCAGCCAGGATTCATACGCCCTTATCACAGACTGGTGAATTGGTATGGTCGTTGCTGCACACATCAGGTACTTGGTGTGATGAACGATTCATTGGTGTATGTATACTTCACTAAAGCTTTAGCGAGGCTTTATCGCTACAATCTCGCGGATATTAATAAAAATACAGAATATGGCGAAAATAGGTAAATGACATTTCACGCGCGATACTCGTCTGCACCGGTTTAAACTTTCCATGTTTATTAGGTTGCAGCTATCAATATCCATGGCAAAAGGTCGTGACCGTTATAAACGACCCACAAATGTAATATTATCAATTATTCATGTATACGATAATATCGTTTCAACTTACCGTGATATTGTTCCACACTCATGTACTGTGGCCCAATGGCACAAAGTGATATTGTCCTACACTCATGTACTGTGGCCCAATGCGACACAGACTTTCTTCCACACGCATATATTGTGGACCAACGAGCCAAATTAAGTAATATTGTACTGCGGTGAGGTAAAGTTTTATTATTTGTATTGCAGTACGTTCTCGTACACGGAGTAACCATAGTCTTCATTTTGTTTATAGCCATGGTTAAAATATGGACTGGCTTGTTGTGGTTTCGACAAACTGTGAATTGTCAGATAACAGCCTAAAAGCCAGATAACAGCTAAACAAATGTCAACGGAAAGATATTACAGCAAACTCGTAAGCATGTATGTAAAACAGCATATGTTTCAGACAGTGCAGCCTTTGATGCTTGCCTTGGTAGGACAGGGTATACACTGTACTGAAATGTTCCTTTGTCCTAGCAGAACTTTGCTTTCAAGATTTCACAATCTACCCTCTATGCGCTACTAGTGCATGAGGAAAGCGTGGTCAGCAGATCTACTGGCATAAGTGGCACTCACAGGACATAGAAGCGACGATGTCTCTTCGCAGTAATTTTGTCTAGCTTAATTTCATATCGGGTACCACAAAGAATTTTTACCTTTAAAAATCTGTTTTGTCCAAGAGTGGACTGTCAGAACCGTCAGTAATCATGACACAAGCAGCGCAGTGTTATTCAGTCATAACACCTGGTCACAATTGCACGTTCATAGCTAACGTTGTCGACATCTGATCCCATCGACACGTTCTGCATCACTATGTCTTTTGTCCTTTGTGGGAAGGGGGGGGGGTAATAGTACTTGTCTCAGATATGTGAAACATATTCATGCAAACGTTCACAATCCAGAATTTCAAATTACTACATATAAACGGAGGTCTACAAAAATTAGACTCTCTGTAATCATACATCGTATACAACAGCGCTACATGAATTTTCACACTAAACACTACTCACAAATTGGCAGGTTCATCGGAATTTTCACGGTGCTCATCAGGGTTTACCAAGGCTGTTCTCAAGATGCACACAAACTTATAGTATTAAATATCAGCGAACACTGACTTTCACTGCTTTCTATCTGATGTCTTCTTTCAAAGTTCTGCTGCTTCCTGTCATCTTTTATTCCCCCCCTTTTCCAAACCTGAACCATGCTCAAACTACATGTATAACCGAAAAGAGACTCTCAATAAAATATTTGTAAATCTACAGATACCTCCACACAATTAAACAAACCATCAATGGAAATATTTGTGGCGGCAACAATTACAATGACGACATCTTAAATCTTAGTAATACACTGTGTGGTTCCTTGGGGTGTTTGCAGAGCAGGCGGCAAGAGTATTGTACATTTTATCACAAGTAAAGCGGAAAATCCCATGCAGCTTTCGCTCACCAACAGTTTCCTCGCCAACAGAAACCCACCATATCGCCATGGGTTTTGGATTGGATGGATATTCTTGTCTCAGCAACATTCCCTTGTGGCTCTCTGCCCATCGCCATGTACGACGGAGATAGTAAAAGTAAACACGCACAATTCACGTGTCGTCCACTTGACATGTCAGTGGTAAGCTAGTACTACTTGGATGCGATCAAAACGCTCATGCAGGAGTAAAATCGACCAAAACAAACAAGAAATTTGCGAGGCCAAACATTTAGGGTCATGTCGACCAAAATGCCTGATCATATCGTACATGTAATGGAATGATCCTTAATGGATAGATCTCTCACTAGCAGACACAGCTGGACAGTCCACCCTCCTAGCCTGATGTATGCTGACAGTTGTACTTCCACCTGCCTACGGGTTTATACAATTTTAAGAAATTTATATGCATTGTGACGCATATTTAAAAATAAGGGTGAAACTTAAAATATTCCTAACTCGAACACAAAAATGGAGAAATGACTAAAATGACTTGAACAGTATCACGTGATAAAATGCATCATTAATAAGCCAGATGGCGGTTTCGAGTTGCTCATATAACTCGAAATATATACGAACCCTATTTTGTAAAATTCTTAAAAAATTATGTTGTTTCGCGAAAGCGTAAATTGGTGTTTTATCTTGACAGAAGTGAGGAAAACCTGCTGGAATTTGTTTATAACCCCGCTTCCCGATGGCACCTGGTGGGGTGATCAAGACTGTTGCACGTATTTGCTACAATGTACGTTAGGTCCACACTGCCTGCATGGATAGACGACATCACAGACTGTGCGCCATGAACATACATTTTGAAGACAAATGTTAGCAGGTGCCAATAAATATTTTACCAGAAGCAGGTTTGTTCACAGCAGAAAATGCAAGTTAATCCTCGCTAATCAAGGGGAACTAGGGTCTAAAGTTATACTTTTTTGTCAAAATTAAGGGCATTTACAATTTGAATATGGTTTTGAAAAGGGTTAATGCACAGCTGCAGATCTGAGAAACCTCGGGTCGAATTTACTAAGATGTATATTGTACTAGATCTTCATCGACTCAACATTTTGGCAGACCGGAAATGTAGCCTCCGTAATAGACGGACATCACATATAAATCTTCACAATTATAGTTTTGTAATAAAAATTGGCATCGTAATAATTATAAAAGGAGACCGAGTTCTATATCATTTGGACGACGTGGCTCTACATATTACGCGTTTTGACAAACTTTCCTGGACGACTTTGTCTTGAATAATTTTGCTCCTGGGCGATTTGAGCTATATCCATACCACTCAGTTATAAATGCACGGTCCATTCATAGGAACTTTTAACTAACAAGCAGCAGGGCAATCTAGATTTTGCCATTATAAGGCAGTGACTTCACGGAACGCTGATCAATCCCTACGTCACGTGAATTTCCTCACAACCGGTCGCCACATGAGAAAGACGTGGATGCGAGGAAAGTTTTAACGTGCGGTACAGTTTAAAAACAGATCTTGTTTGAAAGGAGCGGCAAAATGATGATGACTGATTGGAAGTTTGGCTCTACAACAGTAATGCGGAGTCTACATTTATTGACAATATGTTCCTCATATTGGGCCTACTCTCTACGATCAGCCGTCTCAGGAGTGATCTGTTCTACGGACTTTCCCGCCGCGCTTGGGATGCAGGCCCACTGGATCTGTTGCTGAATTTCTGCTAATTTCTTTACGTGGACTCTGTGACAAACAGACTGTTTTTGTCACCTACTATTTCTAAGGAACTTTCTGCGCTATTGCTTCATACAACATGTACTGATTGTGCTGCGAAAACGACTGTTTGATGCATCTGAAAGGCAACACCTCTGGAACCGGAATCTGCGGTGGATTGTTGTGCAGTGTTGTCTACTGGTAAGCGGACCATTCTTCGGCGCATCTTTATGTTGTTGATTTTAATGTACTGCTGCTCTATATTGGCTACTCTTTCGGTATTCTTTCACTACTGGAAAATAACGACTATTCTCATGAATTAAGTAGATTTATTTAATCTACAAATGTGAAACTGCGCTCGAGTTAAATTTCTATGGAAACCTATTGCGACCACATTATTCAGTGTTTGAAAATTTTATTTTTTCGACTGAAACTCTTTTGGAGCACAGTAAAACTGATGGCAAATTAGTGAAGTTACACACAGCATCTGTTGCAAGTACTGCACTGTTCTCCGAGTGCTGGGGGCTAAATTACTGTGAAGTCTATTGCTTACGATAAACAGTATGGCGTAAAGAAATTTACGAAATAACTGTAAAGACTGCTACAAATATCTTTCACTGTGCGCTTGTGACTGATAGTTACTGCTGCAAATTGTTGTGTCTCTTTGCCCCTACCTTCAATATAGCCGAGACTCCTGTCCTTCCTGGACTCCACAATAATGTGCGCCTTCCCCACAAACTGAATATGAGTGGCAATGTAGGTCAAAACTGGAAGATGTGGAGACTGGAAGTATGGGAATCATTCGAAATCGTCACTAACTTAGTGGATCAAGACAACAAATACCGTGTTGCAACATTTGTTACCTGCACTGGTCCTGATGCCTGTTAAGTTTTTAATGGTATACCCTTTGAAAACGAGGAAGTTGGCCAAGGCATGGATACTATTTTTGGACCAATGGAAAGACATTGCTTAGGAGAAACCAATGTCATTTATGAACGGTATGTGTTCAACAACTCTGTGCAAGGGGAAACAGACTCTGTTGACACTTATGCTACTAAACTTAGAGCCCTACCGCGCACTTGTAACTCTCGTGATCTACAGGATGAACTGATCAGAGACAGAATTGTGTTTGGCGTGCGAGACAGCAGTGTACGAAAGAAGCTCTTACAGGAATCTAAATTTACTCTAAAAAAATGCATCGGCGTTTGTCGAGCTGCTGAATCCAATGCTGCCCAGGTCAAAGCGATGACTGGAAAGCACGAGGATATCTCTTACTTGAAGAAATCTGCCAGGAAGTCTCATGGACATCAACATTCTCGCAAACAGTCTGCGAAGAGTAACTCCAGTAAGAACACAACGTCTGCAACCACTGAAGTATAACTGCCTGAAACATCTGCCTACAAGGGAAAACTGCCCAGTTTATGGCAAAACGTGTAACAATTGTGGCAAGCTCTCTCGTTTCGCATCTAACTGTCCTAACATAGAACAATCTGGAAAGCACAGGGCATACGAAGTTGAAACATGCTCTGAAGAATCTGACCCTTCTAAACCTGACTCTGATGAAGATCTGATGAGTGTAGAACTTGCTACGGAAGGGCAGGCTAACCAAATCGACTCGCCTCTCCCGACTAAGATCTTTGGGACTCTCCCCTTGGACGACCAAGCCAAACGGTTCCAGATAGATTCAGGAGCCACTTGCAGCGTGATTTCTCCACACGATCTTCCTCAAGGAGCTGAAATTCGCAAATGTGATGTTAAACTCAGAATGTACAATTCTACAAACATTACAGCCCTCGAGAGAGCCAAAATCAATCTTGTCAATCCTAAGAATTCTAACAAATACGGAGGAGACTTTGTTCTTGTACCTGGTCAGCGAGGAGCGTTTATTGGATCTCGATCAGTACATCAAAGGAAGTTTCTAAAAGTGATGTATGAAAACATCTTGGAAGTCAACGAGGATGAACACAATGCCGTAGTGCAACTCAACCCATCTACACAGGGACTGACCAAGGAAGACATTCTTACAAATTTCAAAGATGTCTTTTCTGGAGATGTAGGTCAGCTCAAATACAAACAGAAACTGGAAATCGACAGGGCTGTTGCACTCGTCAAACAAAAATTACGGAGGATTCAAATGCATTCAGAAAAGAACTGAAAGCTGAACTGGACCGTCTGGAGAACCTCAACGTAATAACGCCTGTCAGCACACCAACAGATTGGGTGTCAAGCCTGGTTATCGTCAAGAAGCCGAGTGGAAAACTCAGGATATGTGCTGACCCCAAGCCACTGAACAAAGCGCTCACACGAAGCCACTATCCTCTGCCAGTTATGGAAGACTTTCTACCGGTACTTACGAATGCTAAGGTTTTTTCATGGATATTGGCATATATCTCTCGAGGAAGAATCAAGTTACCTCACCAATTTCGAAACCCCATATGGACAGTATAGATGGTTACGTCTTCCTTTCGGTATCTCGCCCGCAACCCCCTCGGACAATTGACTAAGCGTGATGTGGAGTGGTCATGGAATGTTAACCACGACCAAGCTTTAGTCGCAATCCAGAAAGCCATCACGGAAGCCCCAGTTCTCAAGTATCACAATGAGAAGGAAGACATCACACTACAGACCGATGCCTCTGAAACCGTTCTTGGTGCTACACTCCTTCAAGGTGGTCAACCCGTCGCATACGGAAGCCGAGTTCTTACCTCGACCGAGAGGAACTATGCTCAAACCAAAAATGAACTCATGAGCATATTATTTGGATTCACCAAATTCAACCAGTACTTATATGGACGCCATGTCTTAGTGCAGAGTGACCATAAGCCTCTAGAATCCATCCAAAAAAGCCATTGCTGCGCATGCTGTTAGCACTCCAGAAATATGATTATATGATCAACGAGATGCACATCGCCGACACTCTGTCTAGAGCACACCTGCCTACTACTGAATAGCCCAAGTATCAGGTGGATGTCCCAGCGCTAGAAGACAACTCCCCAACCGAAACTAAGCCTGAACCCATCAACATGGCCTAATATTTAACAATGTCGGAACCGAAGATTGTCGAAATTCAGAAAGAGACAAACTGCGATCCGACACTACAGAATGTGAAAGCCTTCATTCTAACTGGATGGCCTGATCATAAACATGAAGCTCCCAGTGTAGCCGCATACTTTGATATCAGAGATGAGCTGTCAGTCCAGGACAGAATCATTTTTCGGGGACCACGAGTAGTCATTCCTATTAGTATGCGGAAAGAAACCCTCAACCTGATACATCGTTCCCACACTGGCATTGAGTCTTATAGACGAAGGACAAGGGACTGCGTGTATTGGCCTAACACGAACTCTGAAATATCTGATGCCATCTCCAAATGTGAAACTTGTAGGACGTTGCAGAGAAAGCAGACCAAGGAACCACTTATCTAACAGAAGATACTAGACCGCCCATGGTCTAAGATTGCTGCCGACCTTTTCACATGTAACCAGAAGGAATGCCTGTTTACAGTCGATTATTTCAGCGATTTTTTCGAGGTCGACCAGATTAGCGACAACACTTCAAAGCAGGTCATCACCAAACTGAAAGGACATTTTGCTAGACAAGGAATACCAGACACCATTATCACTGACAATGGTCCTTAATTTAACTCCAAAGACTTTGCCGACTTCGCTTCAACCTATGATTGTCGACATATCACCATTTCTCCGAGATACATCCAGTCCAATGTCAAAATAGCAAAAGGGCTGACCAAGAAAGCTAACTATGCCAAACGGATCCATATCTAGCACTGTTAGACTATCGTAATACCCCAACAGAAGCGACTAACTCCTCTCCAGCTCAACGCCTCTTCAACGGGAGAACGAAAACCCTCCCACTTACAAACCTCACGACAGCTTCTACAACCAAAGGTTCCTGAAAACATCAAGGAACAGAAGAACCGCAAACTTGTGAGACAGGCAAAGTATTACAACCGTTCTGCAAGAAATTTACCTCCCCTCCAAGAAGGAGATGATGTCGGGATACAGCCGACAAAGCCTGTGGCAGTCCGCCATGGTTAACAGACAGGTGAATGTGCGATCATACGAGATTACCCGCAACGACGGAACTGTTGTTAGAAGAAATCGACGACACTTGAGAAAATCTGAATTCAACCCGGAAACTGGGCCAGAAATTGTACCTGCGAGTAAACTCAACACAGACGAAGTTGGAAGTAACTCAAACCCCAGTCAAGGCAATTCGAGATCGTCTGTCCAGACGTCAATTCCATTGACAGTGACCAGAAGTGGACGTGTGTCCAGAACTCCCCGACATTTGATGGACTTTATAACAGTGAACCATGTAACGGGCTGTCCTATAATAACCGAAGAGAAGAGGCTTGTGAAGCAAACAGCTCTTTATTTCTGTTGAATTTGAACACTAATTACTTTTAGACATTTACCTAGTCAGACTTGACTATCACTTAACTGCATGTTCAGTAACACAGCGGATTAGTTGTTGGTAACCTGCTACTCTCGGGTAAAACATAATACATCTGCAGCGAACTGTATGAACATTGGCTGCTTCATGAACATTTCCCGGGCAGTTGCTCTTCTTTTCATGGCTTTAATGTTAAAGTACATTCTGTGCATCTTTCTTCGTTTCTTCTATAAAAGGAAGGATGTTACAATATATGTTTACACTGCTACCTGTGGACACCATTCGGTGTTGTCCGCTCTCTCTGTACCAGCATGTCAGACTGATACACGCCTACCCTGCATCTACTGCATCTTCTAGTTCTCATCTAATTATCAAACATAAAAGGGACGACTAGCAGTTTCCTAAGCTGATTTAAAATACAATTTCAACAACCTGAATACCGCCATGGTAGCGCGATAGTCTTGAGATAAGCATGCCTAATCCTTTCTCAAACATCCAATAAGGCTGACGGATAAATCTCTGAAATAAACCACTTTTTCACTAAAGTTTCACAATACTATAAAGCCAAGCGGTCACTTACCTTTAAGAAACAGGATTATGTTGACATGTACATGTAATTAGAGTTAACTGCAACAAGTAATATTCTTTCTACCATGCTCAAAGAGAGAGACGATTGGTCAGGTGATTTTTTAAAGAAATTTTCCAGGTATTAACATTGGCATTTCAATACAAACTATTAAAATTCAACTATTCGGTCAACACTTGAAAAATATATCAGAATGGTAAGCCTTTGAATGAAATATTTTTGTAAACATAGCACAGAAACTAAGTCAAGGATAGATTTTTATTGACTTACAGGGCTTGTTAAGATTTACAGCATGTTTCATCGACATACAATATTCAGTTGTACATAATGAATGAACATCAAGTGGTATTTTACGAAACAGAGAGATAAGATACAAAGATAATACACAACCAAACTGATCTGTCACACAACGCAACCAAAGATATCAAAGATGTTTAGCTGATAGTGCATATCACAGCAAGTGGAGTTAAAATACAAACATGGCAGTACTTCACCCATTCAGGATGAGAGAAAACAGAAAATGAAGGTAGTTTCAGTGGAAAGACCAATGTATCTATATCTACAGTGGCTTTTCTTTTTTTTTTACTCTGCACTAAACATTGGACTACGGTGTGTTGTACAAGACTAGACATTAGACATAAGAGACATTCTTCCAAGGTTAAAATAAATGCACAAAAAACAGTTTCACATTATTTTAATAAAATTCTGATATATAATGGTTAAACAACTTGCTGTGACCATTAACATTGGACTATACTGAATCTTTCACCACATTCCGCAGTCCTGCTGTAAAACACGCACTGTGAGTTCCTTTGAATGTTTTTCTGCTGGAAGTGCAATGCCTGGGAACTGATTATACATGTCTGACCAATAGTAATTCCTCACAATACTACATGTCTTTATTTATCTGATTGTTGTTTAATGTGATTTTCAAGATTTTTTCATGTACACAATGGTAGTCAGTTTCATGCAGAGAGGAAAATAGAATGCACCTGCTAAACCACTCGCCTTTGATGACTTACTGAAAAACTGTCCCATCTAAGACTTGCAGATTTACCGGCAATATTGGTAACTGTTTAGCAGTCCTCAATAAATGTTGCACTGTGCAAAATGACTACAGACAAACATTAGAGTGAGGGACTCTTTTAAAAAACTAAGTTTTAATGTGTACCAAACCAATGGATGGAGATTTCATTACTTGTGGATTTGTGTTTTGTGTTTGATTTTAGATTTCATTTGATTCCATTGCTTCATCTGCAAAACACAGTTAATATACATGTCACCCTAACCCCTTACCATTATACTGAAGTGACATCATCATTTACCTTGCCCTCTGTAGCCAATGTATACATTCTTTGATGTTTATTAGTGAAAAATAACATTGTAACACTTGACTACTGGTATACTGCAATCATACACAAAGTTCTTGGAATTCAATATGATAATTTTTTATTTATTCATTTAAATGGTGTGTTACTGCACACTCAATGATATTTCACTCATATGACAGTGGTCACCATTATGGTTAGAGGAAACTGACTGGAGCCTGCAGGAAACCCATGACAAATGGCAGGTGGCTGCTTGACCTTCTCACATATGGCCGAAGAGGAAGCAAACATGGGCTGAACGAACTTGAAGCGACTGCATCGGTAAGATTTATTTATTTATTTGGCTGGTGTTTTATGCTGTACTCAAGAATATTTCCCTTATACAATGGCAGAGAGCACTATGGTGGGAGGAAACTGGGCAGAGCCTGGGGGAAGCATTGCTAAGAGGCTCCTGGGTTTTCGCGCTGAGCTAGAATGGTAAAAACCCCAGTGGCGAAGGCCCCAAATTGACTATTATGACCATTTCAACAATGACAATCAGCAGAGGCAACCAGAATGCTTTCATGTGGGAAAGTGTCCATTAAATATACTTTTTGAAATATGACCACACAAATATTCTCCCTGAAGTACAACCACTTAAACTTTGCTATATTTCTTGTTTGCACACCATTTTCTTTTGTTTCCTTGTTATTCCAGTGGCTAAGCATTGCTTTCAACAGAGCTTACATCATTTCACAACGGAAGAAGTGACCAACCCTGCAGATGGCAGGTCCCGCTGCTGAAATATTTATAATGCTGCCTCACTGGAAACTGGGCCAAAGACACCAAATGATGACCTTCCAATAGTGCTGAGTGCTCAGGCTGTAGTGTGTCTCAAGCTTATAGGCACCAATCTACCACATTCACATATGTGCATAAACACGTCTTCTGCTACCAAGGTGCATCAACTTCTTGATTCAGTTTGCTGATATTACATTTAACTTCACATCTTGATCAAAATTCCAGAACACCATAATGATCTGAAGCAGCACCAGATCTGATCAATTCTTATTGGTCCAAAAGGTTGCCAGAACACCATAATGATCTGAAGCAGCACCAGATCTGATCAATTCTTATTGGTCCAAAAGGTTGCCAGGACACCATAATGATCTGAAGCAGCACCAGATCTGCAAACAAACAGAAAACATAATAAAGGCAAGGCACATCACATTGATGTTTGCTAGATAAAAACAATTTATTATCTTAGAGATAATCATTATAAACCACCCTGATATACCACAATCATTAACTGCTGTTGTATTTGGCAAATTTTCATAAATAAAACACCATTATCCGACTTCTCCTGAACTCTAGCCAATGGTTTTACTGAACCAAAAACTTTATAAATCAAAACAGAAAAGATGCCATTACGAATTGTTTGTACATGTAGCAGCTTTAATCTTACCCATGTTCGCCACTGCCTGTCAGCTCAATTCCACCCACAGTTACGTCCCCTGATTTCCTCATGAAGACGTAGTCGATCTGCAGAGAAATGAACATCACATTCTCATAGAGCTATCAGCCTGCAGTCTGCACAGAACTTGAGGAAGTAGGCTTTCAAGACATAGCAACATTGAAATGCAAAGTTCAGTTTCTGTCCAGGTCATAACTGGATTGTTGGAGTTCGTATAACATATGAATTCACGATAGGAATATTGACTTGTACAGTGCTGTGACTTAATAATAGGTGGATGAAGTACAGCAAAACCCAGGAATACCCCATCTCACCTGGTACTTGACACACCTCCACAGTTAAAACTGCTGCCAAGACAATTTGGAATTTCAAGTGAACTTAATATTGAAATTAAAGCAGATATTAAATCCAAAATTGACATGTTCAAAAGATCTCAGTTCATGCAACAAAAGAATTGTAAACTGGCAAGAATACCTATGTACAATTTCAAAGTAAACTATCATGATACCACAACTACTGAATGAGAGATTTATATAAAGATAAACTCACAGACTGTTTGATTGTGTCTTCTATTCCATGCTGTTTAAATACTTTATAAATTTTCAGGCACAATAACAGCACTTTGTTGTATGTGTCAATTCTTAGGTCAGGGATACAGGGTACTGGTGTGACCATCCACTTCAACTATCACTTCAACTATTGGTTTTAGGCACTTAAGAGTATGCTGGAGTCATTGCCAGCAAATGACTGTCAATAATATTAAACATTCTGTCCAACTCCACTATGGTCACAGGTGGGCCTATTTCAAGTCTGGAACTTTAGGTCAGTTGTAAGTCCTGAAGACAGTAACAATACCTCTGCTTATTCTTCAGAAAATTTTACATCTCAGGAACTCTACCTCCTTAAGAACCCCCCCCCCACACACCTTTCCCACCCCCTGCCCCAACTTCCCTTATCCCTTGGTTCGATATGCCCATGTGCTAACCTGGTCCCTACTTCGGTCCCCTGTGAGTTCTCCAATGATGGCATTCCCAAATAATAGAGAGGTTATTAAGAAAAACTGCTTTGAGAAAGGAAATTTTATTTCTTTTTTTTTTTTGCTTTGGGCATAACATTCTTAACCATAGTTTCTGTTTTAGAGTCCTGTTCATGAATCCTTTAAGACCAAGTCCTCCTACCAATGCGGTCATTGTGAGTTTGAGTCCTGCTCATGCTGGCTTCCTATCCGGCCGTATGTGTTATGGTCAACCAGAAACCTGCGGAGGGTTGTGGGTTTGCCCTGGGCTCTGCCCGGTTTCCTCTCAAGATAAAGTTGGCTGCCATGGTATAAGTGAAATAATCTTGAGTACGGCGTAAAACACCAATCAAATAAATAAATAAATTTAAGCCTAAGTGTGGCTTAAGACAGCTTCATGATCCTAGAGCCTAGCTGTCACACCCCTTGAATCAGGCTTACATGCACATACCCTTTTGTCAGGTTTCTCATTTAAAGAGCTGAAGGTCATTCCGGACGGCCCTTCGTCATTGCTGACCAGCCATGTGTCCACAAGGTCATCCACTCTACTGCTCTGCAACTCTGCTTGACCACTGAGATATCTACACAAAAAGGAACAAATAACAAAAGCTCTCACAAATATCTGTTAAAATATGAAGTCAAACAGCATGAATGCATGATTCCAAAAGCTCCAATGGTGGTCATCAGAGGATGACACACAGTCTCATACCCTCTGCCATTACCATACTACTCAACTGAGGTATGGCCCTTTGATAATTCTTTAAAAACTGTATCTGCGACACCTACAATCCCACTTGGGCTTCAGTCATTTGCATTTGTGAAAATACCTGTGTTGGAATATTCCTTACTGCAAAAGTGCAGTTGGCTTCTGTGGAATCAGAAACCTGCTCACATCTGCCCCAGTTTAAACTGAAAAGTATGCCATTCCCATAATTACACTAAATTCAAAATCCTTGGGTCACTTCATTAAAACTTATTTCCAGACAGTCACCATGGAAGTCAACAGATTTTTCCCATTACCCCCAGTTTAATACGGATTTTGACTTATTTTAAGACTGATGAACAAAATGATGGACAAACAGATCAACTGATGGCTATACTCCCCTGCGTACGTACATGATTGGGAGATAAGTTTTGCATAATAGGTGAAAAGATTTTCTGTAAGTGGCAAAGTACTCCCATAATGATACGATGTGATTTAATGGCATACATGTATTTCACACCTCCAGCATCATGTCAAGGGGCTCATCAAAGGAGGTTCAGCATTCAGATTCCCCAGGAGAACAGCAGGCCCATCAAACTGTTGCATGTACTCCCACATCTGTACCACAGACCTCTGCCTGGCTCTGTCAGACACGGTGCTTACCTGATGGAATCTTCCTGAGGTTCAGCATTCAGATCCCCCAGGAGAACAGCAGGCCCATCAAACTGCTGCATGTACTCCCAGATCTGTACCACAGACCTCTGCCTGGCTCTGTCAGACACGGTGCTTACCTGATGGAATCTTCCTGAGGTTCAGCATTCAGATCCCCCAGGAGAAAAGCAGGCCCATCAAACTGCTGCATGTACTCCCAGATCTGTACCACAGACCTCTGTCTGGCTCTGTCAGACACGCTACTTACCTGATGGAATCTTCCTGAGGTTCAGCATTCAGATCCCCCAGGAGAACAGCAGGCCCATCAAACTGCTGCATGTACTCCCAGATCTGTACCACAGACCTCTGCCTGGCTCTGTCAGACACGGTACTTACCTGATGGAATCTTCCTGAGGTTCAGCATTCAGATCCCCCAGGAGAACAGCAGGCCCATCAAACTGCTGCATGTACTCCGAAATCTGCACCACAGACCTCTGCCTTGCTCTGTCAGACACGCTACTTACCTGATGGAATCTTCCTGAGGTTCAGCATTCAGATCCCCCAGGAGAACAGCAGGCCCATCAAACTGCTTCATGTACTCCCACATCTGTACCACAGACCTCTGTCTGGCTCTGTCAGACAGGGTACTTACCTGATGGAATCTTCCTGAGGTTCAGCATTCAGATCCCCCGGGAGAACAGCAGGCCCATCAAACTGCTTCATGTACTCCCACATCTGTACCACAGACCTCTGCCTGGCTCTGTCAGACAGGGTACTTACCTGATGGAATCTTCCTGAGGTTCAGCATTCAGATCCCCCAGGAGAACAGCAGGCCCATCAAACTGTTGCATGTACTCCGAAATCTGCACCACAGACCTCTGCCTGGCTCTGTCAGACACGGTGCTTACCTGATGGAATCTTCCTGAGGTTCAGCATTCAGATCCCCCAGGAGAACAGCAGGCCCATCAAACTGCTGCATGTACTCCCAGACCTGTACCACAGACCTCTGTCTGGCTCTGTCAGACACGCTACTTACCTGATGGAATCTTCCTGAGGTTCAGCATTCAGATCCCCCAGGAGAAAAGCAGGCCCATCAAACTGCTGCATGAACTCCCAGATCTGCACCACAGACCTCTGTCTGGCTCTGTCAGACACGCTACTTACCTGATGGAATCTTCCTGAGGTTCAGCATTCAGATCCCCCAGGAGAACAGCAGGCCCATCAAACTGCTTCATGTACTCCCACATCTGTACCACAGACCTCTGTCTGGCTCTGTCAGACACGGCACTTACCTGATGGAATCTTCCTGAGGTTCAGCATTCACATCCCCCAGGAGAACAGCAGGCCCATCAAACTGCTGCATGTACTCCCACATCTGTACCACAGACCTCTGTCTGGCTCTGTCAGACACGGCACTTACCTGATGGAATCTTCCTGAGGTTCAGCATTCACATCCCCCAGGAGAACAGCAGGCCCATCAAACTGCTGCATGTACTCCCACATCTGTACCACAGACCTCTGTCTGGCTCTGTCAGACACGCTACTTACCTGATGGAATCTTCCTGAGGTTCAGCATTCACATCCCCCAGGAGAACAGCAGGCCCATCAAACTGCTGCATG